>JASANE010003148.1:0-14164 GCA_030248225.1 Trileptium ribeirensis | reverse complement strand
TCCATCTCTTGGTTCCAGTACGTGTGCTATGCACCTCAGTGTTAGATATTTACGGTTAAATGAGCTATGCTAGTAAGGGAGGCCAAAATGATAATCTAATGCAGAACTGGTCGGGTTCACGACTCGAGAGATCGAAGCAGCGTCAGGTTGTATATAGATAGCACTTTTGATTTAACCTTGAGCTGTGCGAGTAAAGCATTTGCGAGCTGGTTGATTTTGGTGTAATCGCCTGGATGGGCCTTTAATCGCCGGACATTGCAGCGGTAGACGGAAAAGTTCATAGTGGTGCGAGTTGCGATTTAGGTTTAGGCTTAGTCCAAGAATATACAAGTTTTGGCTAGTATAACACGAGAACAGCATATTATGTATTTGACCCCGAAAAGTTACATTGACCCACTGCTGTGTAAACCCACTGTGAAAAGCGATCAATTATTTCGTGCAATGTTTCATTCATGGTGATTTGAAATTTCGCAGTAACCGCCGGAAAAATAACACGGCGAAATATTAATTTGATGTTTACTTAAGGCACTTTACAACGGACAAATCATTAGGTAGATAAGTCTTTTGTATCGTTCCTTTTCACAATTTGCATTTACCGAGATTGACTTGGTTCAGTGACTTGTTTAGTAACTCGCATTTGCCTGATCGCAGCAACCTCACATGATGTGCATGCCTCTATAGAACATAAGTATCACACAGTATACAGCGAAGCACGAAAATGAATCCACTTTGAGAAACTCTATAGGAGTTCGTTTTATTCTGGGCTAATTCTGGGCTTAAGGGATCGGATGTTATATCGGCAGATAAAAAGAACACATTTTAGTGCAGAAGGGTCTCAATGGTCTAATTTGATGCTTATTTTTACACCGAACTTGTATAAGATGTGAACCTTAGGCTAAGGTTGATACTTAGGCTTAGTATATATGTTGAGAATGGCATAACATATATACACTTCCACCCCTGAGACTTATATAGTATCCAAGAAACAAAAATATTACATAATCGAAAAAATAAACATCAGAATTCTGTCATACACAATAATTCTAAATATACTTTAATAAACAAATATCTCTGGAGTTTTATGTTTATTAAACCGAATTGAGGAAATATAGTTATATTTTTGCAAAAAATAATTTAAACTTATTACAAGCATTTGCTACTTAGCAATACACAAATCTTGAGACAAATATTCCCATGAAAGTTCACTCTGCAAAGTGCGGCATGGCTCAGGGTATTAATCGCACTATGTACGTTGAATAGCGGTCAAGTGTATTAAGGGTTTATCAGGGGGCAACATGTGGGGTCGGGTTTAGTTTCCCATCTCAGATCCACACCACAACTCCAAGAACTCAGTTGGAAATCTACAAGTAAACCACCACATTATTGAATGTCTACTCGATTCTTCATGTCAGTTTCGTTTGCCGCAAATATAGTTAAATTTACACAATTTCACCGTGAGAGCAGCGGAAAACCAAAGCTAGGTACATAAATTACAATTCTAAATCCATCAAAATGAGAAATTCCATCTCAAAATGGTTATAATTTGGCGACCAATATACGATCGAAAGAATTTTTTTGCACAATTATGCGACATTTGAGATCGCTAACTTTATCTCAATCACACATTTTGAATTGTCTCAAAACAAAAAACATAACAAAAAGGACTAACTAACGTGGATTGCAAAATATTAGACCGACTAAGAACAATAACTAAATGAAACTTAATTTATTCATTGACGTTTCTCAAAATAACCGAAATATCACTTCGATTAAAAATATTATCGATGCCAGCTCCCATCAAATACCGAAGCTTCCACGCAGGTCTTGGGATATTTAAGTTCAGGATGATGGGAGAAAAATAATAAGACCCGATCTAAACGTTTTCCAACCACTACACTGAAATACACAAATTATTTATGTATGCATGTGCCTTAATTAAGTTTTGTTTTAAAACCCGGTTTGCTAAACTGTGTTTGAAATTTTCTAAGGCAACTTAGTAAATCGAACAATGTAGAAATTATTTAAACTACTTATACATTTTACAGTACCACAACATCAAATTACATAGATACAAAACGTCGGGTCGAAGCTAACGCTATATCAATTGTTTCATTGTAAGCTAAATATTAACATAATAACCAGCTTAATGTTTGTGGTTATTACTCGTGCTTAAAATTTAATAAATGCTTTCATCAACACATTTGCTGCCTTTAGCAGGATTAAAATTTACAACGATGGCCCTATATGACAGGTTGGGTTTGAGAAAAGCCGAAGGCAAAACTGAGATAAAATCGAACATATCGTGGCATATTTTGTGCTAAAAATTGCTGACAGACAAATTTACATAGTCAGGATATACCTCAAGTCGAAGAAATAAAAATATCCCGTTTAGAATCCAACATCTTCAGCTTTTTCAGGACGTCCCAAGAGGGGAGAGTACGCGTAGGGGAAGGGGGCCTGTCCCTCCTGCTTTTTACTACTAAACGTCAAAACATTAACTGATGGGGTTATAGGAAAATAAATCCGGACGTTTGGTCTCCCGTCAAATGCATTCTGTTTCGCCTATAGCCGAATTAGTACAGATATGTATAAACAAATGTGCACAGTACGGTATGATAGCTCTTACTTCAAAGGTAACTCCTAACAAATCCGTAATAGCTGAAATCACCGTCTTTTATGTTTGTGATGTGTCCGCGAGTGCAGAAGTGAAAACGCCGGATGCGATTGTGGGATGTGTCCCATGGTAAATGAACTTTGGTTTTCATTTTAAAAATTTTTGCTAGTGCGTTAAATTTCCTTTCGTTTAAAATTTAAATATCTTGGGAATTTCGGAATCTGGGAATTCTGTAATTTAGTTTTTTATGAATTCCCGGAATTTGGGAAGCCCCTCAGGGTTACTTGGGCCATCATAATTATATAAAAACCCAAGAGCCTGAAAATGTAGAAGTGAACACACATATATAGCAAATACCTAGGAATCTCCTTAAATTTAGAATTAAGTATAACTAAACTGCTTATCCTTAATATCTCAGTATATTTGCTATCCCGATTACTTAAACTAAGATTATTCTATAGATTAACATGACTACTGCTACCATTGACAAGTTCGCGATATACAAAGTAGATCGAAAGCCTTATTAGAACTTATCACGAAAACTTATGCTATGCATTTATGTTCTTTCAAGCTTCACGACACTGTTATGCAAAATACATAAGTTGTAGCTACCTCTGCCAAGTGAAAATCTTTCGGTAACAACGGAAAAGGGACCATAATTCAAACGACGCCTACATACATTCTTGATCCTACAGATCCAGCCTACCGTCCTTATCGAGTCTCTCACAACGTTTCGCCCTTCAGACAGATCCTACACTAATTGATAACCGCTTCTGACTCCAGCAGTCCAAACGAGAATTGAGATTTTGCCCCTTGTCCGAAAAATTCGTAAATGGTAGGCTTGTGACAATGCGGTTGATTTTGGTGGTGGAGTACCAGTTGGACTACGTTATATTGGCAGGGGACGCAGTTTTAATCACTTTGAAGGGTCGCCCCTAGTTGCTCTTAGACGGTCCAAATAGTGCGTACATCGGCACTTGCCATCTTTAACAGTCTGCTCGGCGACCAATGTTGCTGTTCTAACAGGTTTAGAGCGGGTCATTGTACCTACTCTATCGTCTTGGCTAGGTTTGCACTCTGGGGCGCGCTTAATATCGAAGTATGGGCTACGGGGCGCTGTAGTTGTCAGCCCCCTATTTCAACAATTTCGTAGTATCCTAGGCTAGACTGGCTAGACTTACCGATTCGTTGGCCGAGGGGACACGGGACCGTTTACTCTCGGACGCGTCGGCGTCCCGTTTGGGTTGGGGTTTCCATGTCGGTTTCTTTCTCTTTGCTTTGCCCCCTTCTTTGGTTGTTCTGCTTTGTCGTTTCTCTCTCTCTAACTTATCCTAAAGCCTTAGTGCACTGCAGATATTGTATTTACGCAGTGTCTCGACTGCACTATCGAAATTGTGCAGTCGAGTTATTATCAAAATCTTAACTAAACTCGACAGAACTCGATAGTCGAGTGGATAATACGGTGAAATCTGCAGCGGGCATAAATCCCCCGTGCAGGATCGAAACTTAAAACGGGAAAATGAGAAAGGAGAGACACAAAAACGACAAAAATCAAAGCAAGGGCATACATAGTACATAGCCTAACGGGCAACCAAGTGAAAATAAACGAACGGCTAAACTCAGCGATCAGGTCGCTCTAAAAAGAAAACGGGGTTTTGCACTTATTCGGTTTGGGGTCAAAACGATTCGGGAGAGGACGCGATTTTCCTTTTATTGAAATTTTGATATTGTGATTTTAATCTGAGGATGGGGGTACCGCAGCGTACCTCCAAAGCGTTAACCATAACTGGGAACGGCAACTGACTATGTCGTCAGCTCGTTTTAGTGGAAAGCGATTTTCTTTGATATTACTGCCACGCTTAACCACGTACATGTGATATTGTGAATCTTGGTGATTTTAATAGTCTGACGGAAGTATTTTCAGCGGAAAGTAACCTACTGCCGTAGGTTTAACAATTTACCGACAAACGGTGTCATAAGGGGCTGTCGTGATCTCGGGCATCTGGGGCATCATCCTCTTTTGGGGCTATGCGTCGGGTAGTGTCGGGAACGGGGCGGTCTGTTAGCATTGTTTCAGTTGTTTGTCTGAGGTTCCTGTCCGCTTGCGATGCCTACCGATATTTCTGTACTCGAGCCAATGCTCCTAGGGCTCATAATATTAAATGAACAAGATACTAGTACAAAATGAGAGTAAATTACTTGAACCAAAGCAGTGCGCAAAAAGATCGCTCCTCGCGGAGTGCAAACACCTCACGCTCAAGCTGAGACACTTAGAATTTGCTCAATCTTTTGTGTTCCCCAAATTTTCTTAGCTCATTCGAGTAAACGAAATTTCGGGGCTTCCTAAAGCCCAACGGAGGCTAGCCCTCCGTTCCTAACTGCGAAGTCTGTTCGAGCTCAAACAGCGGCATGAGCGTCGAACGGTCCACTAACTGTAAATTTGCAAACCATGACTGAAAACACTGAAGCGAGTCCCTACTATTGCAGTTTTCGTTCATCGGAAAATTTTACCGTGGTCAGCTCAGGAATATTCAATTACCCTAACTCAATAGCGACAGGGCATGTAAAACGTGGACGAGAAGCGTCGATTTTGGTTTGTCTTACCTAAGACCACGGGGAATCGGAATGACTTCGACTTTGGTGCCTACAATTTATCACCTTCCGTGCAATCGCTCAAGGTGCCCAAAACAGAACTCGACAAGAGAAGGTTTGTCAACGAACGTACGAAAGCGTAGCAAGTCAGCGTGGGTAACGGGGACGTCCAGCGGCTGACGTCAAGTCAAACTAAAAAGCGCTGTAGTTACCTAAATTCCTGTGAATGGTCTGTTACAGTTACTGCAGGGGAAAGTAAACTCTCATACTTTCGGTTCTCCTCCTGACTTACAGCCTTTGATCCGGGACAGCAATCTCCAGTCCCTCTCCGCGAGGCGAAAGATGTCTACGCGGGTCCTCGACTCGTCGAATCCCATTCCAAACGAAAAATCAAAGCACGAGAAAGTAGAGCCAAAATAAAGTTATACGTCAAAAATTAAGCGTCGGAGCCGGTCAGTAAAGTCGACCGAACTCCGCGCTGCCGAAGTCGAACTGATTCCAAGAGTCGACGCGGTAGTCGTCGCCTCAGAATTTTATTTTTGCCTGTATTCAAGGATGGCGATTTTGTCGCCATCCAATCGTCGACGATCTTTTGACGCCCACTTTTTCAAGTTCAAACCAGGGCGCCCAATCGAAAAATTCCCCAAATTTTTTTTTTAACAGCTATCGTAAACCCTGGGTCCCCTTTAGAGAGAGTAGGCTTCAATCGAAATCGCCGACATCAAATTTGAACCATCCGAATACTCGGAGGTCGAACATCTGCGAATTTAACCCAGATTCGAACAAAATTTTGAACCATTTCCCATTGTCATTTTTAAATTCGTGTCAAAAACTTACCCAAGATTCATCACTCAAATCTTATAAATCTTTTACCTAACTTATATTGTCCGTTATCCCCCAACTGTCCCACTAAAAGAGTTGGATCACCCGTCAAATTTCAAATTTGAAAGTCAACTCCTACCTATGGACTGCTTATAGCAAGCTGGGAATTTATCCTCGTTTTGTGTCGGGTTTGTCTTCATGTCCTCATTCATCAAACTTTGTTGGCTAACCCGTCGATTTAAGGCCATATTTCTATTGTCCGACGCGTTAGCAGTCCCCATCCATCAGCTACGTAAGCCTCCTAAGAGTCCATCTGGGGGCTAAATCTTACTAACGCATCCATGGACAAAGGTGCAAACATTGCACGTTTACATGTTGGCTTATAAGATAAAGCCAAACATTCCTATCTGACAGCTTTTCAAATATCCTGACGGGACGTCTTTAGACGTCCCAAAAAGGGGGGAACCGATGGCGGGAATGAGTTCATTTTGCGGTTGGGAGCACAGCACATTCCCCGGTATCCTATGAACTATCGGAGGCCCAAGTCGGGAACCTCAGGAACCCACGGGAGGGCCCTAAATATACCCCCCGTCCTTCCTAATCATTCGTGTCCAGTCCATTCGTAAAACTTATGATTTTAGCGTCGTTTTGTATTTCCCGTCGTCGTTCGTCCTGTTTTGTCATGTCCTCATATATAGAGTCCATACATATATACATATATATACTTACATATACATACACACGGGTACTCATGAACACATAAACATACAATACACACGAGACACAGTGGCGACCTGAGCGACAGAAAGGTCGCTCAAGTTCGCATCGGAAACACACAGAACAACAACAACAACAACAACAACAGCAACTACACAGCAACCACAACAACAACAACAACAAACACAGTCACAGCGACGACAACGGCGACAACCGACCAAAGAAGTCGGTTAGAGAGAGAAAAGAAAAAGAAAACGAGGACACGGAGTGGAAAAGAAGGAGCACGGGAACGGAAGCGGGACAGGGGATTCCCGAGGGACTTTCGAGGGGCTAGGGTGAAATTCGGTCCCAGGACGAAGAGCGGGGCCGAATGATGCCAAACACGAGGGGGGTAGACGCAGTGGTGGGTCGGGACCTAGTTTTGGGTTCCGACGTATATAAGCATACAGGGATTCAGCGGGCTTTCCCACGCTAAGGGTTGGGCGGAGCGACGTCCGCCGGCTATCGTTGAACTCGTCTTGTGATTTCCCTGCCCTAAAGGCAGCGGCTGGGGGGGCACTAAAATCACGACAGATAGAGAGTGTCGATGGTGGTGGGGGCGCTTTTGTCGGCTGTCCCAAGTTAACAGGGCAACGAACGGAGGCCCGCCGGGTATTTTTGGAGATGTCTCGACGTGGTGAATGCAATGAGAGGCGATTTGCCTACTTTCGTGTTAGGAATAATTTTCGGCGTTCCGTACCCACCTATGGTCGGTGTTCCGAACTAGGGACACTTTAACGGGGTATAACGGGCTAGCAGGAAGTCGGGCGGGGCCCGCCGTATATCGTTGTATTCGCCGAAAGCAGGCGAGCTGAATGACGGGGTTGAATGTGCACCTTTGGAGCCGGGGGTCGAGTACGGGGTTGGTGCACAGCAGACGGAATTTTATGTTGAATTTTCATGGTGCAGTATAAAACAGAAAAAATAACTCATATAGCGGCGGAGTGACTGGCCATGTTGAGACCCGCCTGGTCTCGTTAGTTGTATCAGTGGGTAGATTGCTTAGAAACACGCACAATTCCAATCGATGATTCGATGATAAGAAGAAAGACCAGCTGCTAGAGCGCTGATCAGGCAATTTTGTTGGGACGTTCAAGATGCTGCGAAAAGGGAGGATTTGCCCGGTGGGGGCGGGAAAAATGAAAGTACCGGGGCGTGAAAATCAAGCAGTACACACATACATATATATCCATATGTCCATATAGATCTAAGTTGGGTCTGCTCGGAACCATTGTCACCAGCCAAACCTAGCGTAAGTAATGGCTGTCAGTTGACTGTTCACATGTTTTTCCCCAAGATATCTTGTGAAATCCTCCAGCAATTTGTGATATATTGCCCTCATTCGATAGCCCTGAAAATTTTCTACCGAAAGGTAATGTGGGGGTGGGGGGGGTGTTGTTTTTTTGGTGTTTTGTTTTTTTGTGTGGGGTTTTTTTTGGGTTGGGGGGGGGGGGTTTGGGTGGGTTTTTGTTTTTTTGGGGTCTATGTTGATTCCTTGTTTCTTTTTTTTGTTTTTGTCTTCCTTATTTGTTGTGGCCTTTCTCTAACAATATAATAGGTAACAGGCCCGTTCTGGCCCGTTACGTGTCTTTCACACGATCTCGACGGTAAAATTACTCAAACGCGCCTCAAATGGAACCAGACATAGTTTAAGGGAATTAGATTTTCATGGGTTGCATGGCGCCATGGTTGTCGATAACTGCTTTGCCATTTTAACACATTTACTTTGTTGTGGGTATGCTTTCGCTATTGATACGATTTTTGTACCATTGCATGTTTATATTTCATAATTGCGTATCATTTTTGGACGAGCCCACTCAGGTACTCAAGAAGCTCGATTAGAGTGAAGGTTCAGATTTAGGAGAAAATAGGAAAGAGCCTCTAATTGGCAACAAGATAGGCGATTCGAACGGAACTCGACTACTTCCCCCATTTCCCTATTGGAAATTCAAAATTCTGACCGTCCGGGAATAGGAGGCCTTTGACAATCTATGGGGAGGGGAAGTGATCAAAACCGAGACTATCAATTTTACCTGGTTCCAGCAAACTATAGCTTAATGGTCGCAAAAGTAAGCTGAAACAAATGGGTTACGGTAGTTTCCGATTATTCGGAAATAACGGACATTGGGCTCGTTCGTCGACCCGTAACCGCCCAACGGTTCAGATTTCCCGAAAATGCCCCGAGTACTTTTCGGTAGAGAATTTTCAGGGCTCTCGAGCGAGCTCAAAACATCACAAATCGCTGGAGGAATACCTGAGATATTCTAGGGACAAATAGGCGAAAGTCCAAATTAACAGCCAATACTTACGCTAGGTTTGGCTCATGACCATGGTTCCGCGAAAATATGACCTAGAAATATATATATGTGTGTACATGTGTGCTACTTGATTTTCCCCGTCCTGATACTTCTACTTTTTTACCCCCACCGGACAAATTCCCCCTTGTTATAGCATCTTGAACGTCCTAAAACGGCTTGACCAGTGCCTAGCAACTGGTTTTTCTCTCTGCCGTCGAACCATCGAGTGGAAGTATGCATGTCCCTGAGTAGTTTACCCATCTAGACATCTAACGAGACCAGACGGGTCTCCACCTGACTAGTCATCCCGCTGCTATACAACTTATTTTCCTGTTTTATGATGTACCACGAAAATTCAACATAAAATTCCGTTCGTTTGTACCAACTCCGTATTTGATCCTTGGCCCTAAATGGGCGCATGCGACCCCTCATTCTACTCGCCCACTTGTGGCAAACACAACGATGTACGGCGGGCCTCCGCCCAACTCCTTGCTAGCTCGTCATAGCCCGTCAAAGTGCTCCCAATTTGGCATACCGACTGAAAGGGGACACAAACCAACCGAAAATTTATCCCCGACTCGAAAGTAGGCAAATCGCCCCTCATTGCATTCACCACGTCGACGCATCCGTCCGTTGTCCCGTTAACGCGGGATAGCCTACTAAAGCGCCCCACCACCTTCGGCACTCTCTCTCTATCTGTGCTGATTTTAGTGCCCCTCTAACCGCTGCCGTTAAGGCAGGGAAATCACCCCTCATTTGAATCGCCTTCCCAAGGTTCGGCGGGCGTCGCTCCGCCCAACCGTTGGCGCGGGAAACCCCGCTGAAACCCTGTATACGAATATATGTCAGAACCCAAAACTGGGTCCCGACCCGCCATTGCGTCTACCCCCCTCGTGTTTGGTATCGTTCGGCCCCGTTCTTCGTTCTGGGACCGAATTTCACCCCGGCCCCTCGAAAATCCCCCCGGGCACCCCTGTCCCGCCTCCCTTCCCGTGCTCCTTCTTTTGCGCTTTTTCTTTTCCTTTTTCTCTCTCTAACCGGCTTCTTTGGTCGGTTGTCGCTGTTGTCGTCGCTGTGGTTGTGTTGTATTTGTTGTTGTTGGTGTGGTTGCTGTGTTGTTGTTGTTGTTGTCAGTTCATTTTAGGGGAACGCCCTTTTCTTCGATCTAACTGTTAAACTTAACCACGAGCGTGCAATATTGTGAACCTTGGAGATTGTGATAGCTCGGCGAGGGTGTTTCCAGCAGCCAGCAATTTATCGCCGTGAATTTACCTGGTTGCTGACAAGCGGTGTTGTACGGGGCGGTCGGGATCTCGGGCCGTCTAATCTACTCTAAACGAGGCTTTTTTCCAGACCTTAATAATGTACAAAACGCTCCTCCTTACAAATCGAGAGTATACCGCAAATCCGTCAATGATGAGTATAAGTTGCTCCTTACGGAGTGCCAAGACCTTATGCTCAAGCTGAAGTCACTTAGAATTTATTTAGTCTTTTATATTCCCCAAATTTACTTAGCTCAAACTGATAAACGAAATTTTGGGGCTTCCTAAAGCCCGACAGAGGCTAGTCCTCTGTCCCTAACTGCAACGTCAGTCCGAGCTCAAGCAGCGGCATGAGCATCGAACGGTCCACTAAGCTATAAATTTATAAACCATAACCATGAACAAGTAAGCCTGTATCTATAAATAGTCGGAGAAATTTTACCGTGGTCGGCTCAGGAAAAATTCAACTACCCTAACTCAAGAGCAACACATCATGTAAAACATGGACGAGAAGCGTCCATTTTGATTTGCCTTACCTATGACCACGGGAAATCAGAAGGACTTTGACTTTTGTGTTCACAACCTAATACCCTCCGTGCGCTCGCCTGCGATGCCCAAAACGGAACTCGACTCGAGGAGGTTTGTCAAGGAACGTGTAAAAACGCAGCAAATCGGTGTGGGAAGCGGGGCGTCCAAAGGCGGACGTCCAGTCACCCTATGGAGAACAAGTCGTGCTATCGCGAACTAAAATTTTGGTCTGTTACATTCATGTCTGGGGAAAATAAACCCCCATATTCTTGCAACTCCTCTTGACTTACAACATTTGATCCGGGACAGCGATAGCTAGTCCCTTCCGCGAGACGAAAGATGTCTACGCGGGTCCTCCGTCGGTCGAATCCCGTTCCAAACGCAAGTCGAAAAAAGAGAAACACGAAAGAGTAACAAAAGCTGCGAAACCATACAATAAATTCAAGCGTCGGAGCCGGTCAGTAAAATCGACCGAACTCCGCGCTGCCGAAGTCGAACTGATTTAAAGAGACGACGCGGTAGTCGTCGCCTCAAAATTTTCAGCTATGTTGAAAGATGGCGATTTTGTCGCCATCCAATCGCCGATGGTCTCTTAACGCCCACTTTTTCGAGTTCAAACCCGGGCGCCCAATCGAAAAATTCCCAAGATTTTATTTCTGACAGTTATCGTAAACCCTGGATCCCCTTTAGAGAGAGTCGGCTTCAATCGAAATCGCCGACATCAAATTTGAACTCTCCGAATACTCGGAGGTCGACCATCTGTGAGTTTTAGCCCAATTTCTAGCAAGATCTTGAACCTCATCCATCGTAACTTTTAAAATTATGTCAAAAATGGACTTGAAGATCATTACTCAGATCTCTTAAAGCTCTTACCTAATCCTAAATCGACTGTTATCCCCCAACTGTTCTACAAAATGGTTGGATCACCCGTCAAATTTAAAATTTTGAATCTTCTTTTCCATACAAAATACTTGGATTAAGCTGGAAATCTGTCCTCCTTTCAGGACAGATTTGCCTTCTGGTCCTCATCCATCAAATTCCCACCAGCTAACTCGTCGATTTAGGATTAGGTAAGAGCTTTAAGAGATGTGAGTAATGATCTTCGGACTCCATTTTTTGACGTAATTTTTAAAAGTTATGCTGGAATGAGGTTCAAGATCTTGCTAGAAATTGGGCTAAAACTCACAGATGGTCAACCTACGAGGATCTCGAAAATTCAATTTTAATGCTCGGCAATTTAATTGCAACTCTCTAAAGGGGATCCAGGGTTTACTATAACTGTCAGAAATAAAATCTCGGGAATTTTTTCGATTGGGCGCAAATTTGAACTCGAATCTATGGGCGTTAAGAGAAAAGCGGCGATTGGATGGCGACAAAATCGCCATCTTTCAACATAGCTGAAAATTTTGAGGCGAGCGACTACCGCATCGTTATTCTTTAAATCAGTTCGACTTCGGCAGCGCGGAGTTCGGTCGATTTTACTGACCGGCTCCGACGCTTGAATTTATTGTATGGTTTTCAACAGCTTTTGTTACTCTTTCGTGTTTTTTCTCTTTTCAAGCTGCTTTCGTGAAACGGGATTCGACCGACGGGAGGAGCACGTGGAGGCATCTTCCGTCTCGCGGAAGGGACTAGCTATCGCTGTCCCCGGATCGAATGTTGTAAGTGCCGGAGGAGTATGGGAGGGTGTGGGGGGTTTATTTTCCCCAGTTGAAATGTGAGCAGACGGGGGAAATTTTTAGTTCCGCGATCACACAACTTGTTTTCTCCATAGGGTGACTGGACGTCACGCCTTTTGAACGCCCCGGCTCCCCACACCGATTTGCTGCGTTTTTTCGCGTCCCTTCGGCAAACACGCTTCGAGTCGAGTTCCGTTTTGGGCATCGCCGCGCGCCCGCACGGAGTAGTATTAGGTTGTGAACACAAAAGTCAAAGTCCTTCTGATTTCCCGTGGTCATAGGTAAGCGACAAAAGGAAATGGACGCTTCTCGTCCATGTTTTACATGATGTGTTACTCTTGAGTTAAGACATTTGAATATTTTCCTGAGCCCGACCACGGTTGAACTTCTCCCGACTATTTTTATAAGAATACAGCTTTACATTTGTTCGATGGTTATGGTTTATAAATTTATAGCTTAGTGGACCGTTCGATGCTCATGCCGCTGCTTGAGCTCGGACTGACGTTGCAGTTAGGGACAGAGGACTAGCCTCTGTCCGGGCTTTAGGGAAGCCCCAAAATTTCGTTTATCAGTTTGAGCTCAGTTAAATTTGGGGAATATGAAAAAAGACTAGGAATAAATTCTAAGTGAGCTTCAGCTTGAGCGTAAGGTCTTGGCACTCCGTAAGGAGCAACTTCCTGTCCATTCATCATTGACGGATTTGCGGTTATACTCTCGATTTGTAAGGAGGGAGCGTTTTGTTTTACATTATTAAAGGTCTGGAAAAAAGCCTCGTTTAGAGTAGATTAAACAGGCCCCGAGGATCCCGACCGCCGTACAACACCGCTTGTTAGCAACCAGGTGCAAACTCACAGCGATCAGAGTGCTGGCTGCTGGAAACACACCCTCGCCGAGCTTTGTCACGATCTCCAAGGTTCACAATCTTGCACGCTCAGTAGTTAAGATACAGTTTAGATCGAAGAGAAAAGATTTTTCTTTAAAATGAACTGACAACAACAACAACAACACAGCAACTACAACAACAGCGACAAACACAACACAACCACGACGACAACAACACGACAACGGACCAACGACGTGCGGTTGGAGAAAAAAGAAGAAAAGAAAAAGAAAAAGAAAAAAGCGGAAAAGAAGAGGGGGCGCGGGAAGGGAGGCAGACAGGGTTCCCGAGGATTTTTCGAGGGGCTGGGGCGAAATTCGGTCCCAGGACGGAAGAACGGGGCTGAACCCGATACCAAACACGAGGGGTAGACATTAATAGCGGGTCGGGACCCAATTTTGGGTTCCGACATGTAGCGTACAGGGTTTCGCGGTTTTCGCGCTGAGCGGTTGGGCGGAGCGACACCCGCCCCAGATTGTTGGACTCGGCCTTGGGAAGGCGATTCGAACGAGGTGTGATTTCCCTGCCTTAACGGCGGCGGTTAGAGGGGCGCTAAAATCGTTGCGGATAGACAAAGTGTCGATAGGGGTCGGGGCGTCGTGCAGCGGTCCCAGGTACCGGGGCCAACAAACGGACAGCCGCGAAAAAACACAAGGTGAATACAATAAAGATCTGCCTCCTTTCGAGTTAGCGATAAATTTTCGGTTGGTTTGTACCCACTTTTAAGTCGCGAT
>JASANE010003147.1:0-24639 GCA_030248225.1 Trileptium ribeirensis | reverse complement strand
CCTCTAATTTGATTGTTCTAAAGATACCGTTTTTCCTGCAATTTTCAGTTCAACCTTTTCGAAAAGATAGTATAGAAATAAATTTGCGGGTCCTTCTGCTGTCATTACTTGTCTCTTTTTAGGTTTCTTAGTTGGGGTTTTATTAGCAGGAGTTGGTGCTGGTGGCGCTTGTTTATTTAGGTCTACTTGGAGATATAACATAATGGAATCTTCGTCAATATAATCTGAAGTGCCCCCAAATCTAAACTCTAAGGGTGTTAGGTGATCTTCTGATGGTAATCCCATAAAATACGCACTTTCCACTACCTGTACGCTCTAAACTTCATCCTGAGCAGGGGGTAGCGATGTAAGATCTAGACCCGAAACACTACATTTGGGGTGGGCTGAGAAATTTAAAGCCATTATTTTATTACTGAAAATTTATGTTAATTCTTATTAATAATTTAATATAATCGAGACGTTTTGCTGCGTTTCCTATTTTTCTTTCGTCGCTTTCTTGATAATTTCTTTGTAGCTTTTCGTTTCTTTTTAATAGTTTTCCGAGTCTTTTTTCGTTTCGATGATATGTTACTTAGCTTTAGGGGTATAGCCCGAGGTGAACTACCCACTAAAATACGCACTAAAGCTGGATCCATTTTGTTTTGAATGTATTCGTAGCAAAGTTATTCTGCCTTTTTAATAGTTTTTCGAATATGTAGTACTATGGTAGCTCTACTTGGTGAATTTAGTGACACGGATATATCTTCGAGGGACATTACGCGAATTTTGTGATAAACCGGGAGGGGGTTATAACGGGAATTGGCGAATATAACTCTAGTATTACCCGTTGTGGAGTAGCTAGATTCGATGAAGTCTGCTGTTATATACTTAACCGTGTTAGGGACGTTACACCGAACTACGGCACACTCCGAGTCTGTGGTATTTATAGGCGACGGTAGCTTACAGCTAAGTGATGGTGATTCAAGTATAACATACATGATCGTGTGTAATAATTTTATATATTTCTCAATACTTTGCTTGTTAATGAGCACTTTTTAATACCTGTTACAATTAATTTACCGGAAGCGTGTACCAATACCGTTACTTTGCGTCCTTTAGATAAGTTAAGCTTCAGCAGCAGGGGAGGCATCATATTCGTGCGGGTCAAAAGTAGCGCTGTAGCCTTGTTGCTGGAGGTAATAACATAGCTTGTGAAGGTTATACTTTTTATAAAAATTTGCTGATACAACGATGTTTTTAATTGCATGGCTAGTAACTTTGCTCCCGATTGCCCTTTCCAATACGTCCACCACTTTTCTAATGTTATTTGAATCCGTTTGCCCCACTAAATTGAATTTACCAGAAGAAAATATTAAACAACAGCCAGTGTCGATTTCATTTATTACGGGGTACCATACAAGACCTGAGAATTTGAATGAATTATATACCGCAGGAGGATTAAGACGAGCTCCAAGTTCCGTTAAATTTAAATTCGTTCCAAATTCACTGCATACTGTAGAATTAACAACTGACCACTCCATAATAAACTGAAATAGCTTAAGTAATATAGCTTTTATGCAATTGCTTTTATATCTTTTTCAGTAACCCACGATGATTGGTCAAGAGGATAACCTTTCCATTGAACTAAATATTCAGTAACTCCGCCCCGTGTTTTCCTTCGTTTTAAAATCTTTTCAATCTCATAAATTTCTTCCCCACGTATAACTTTTTGCATTTCACGTTCATAAAATATACCTAAAATTGGTTCCCCTGTTATTGATTTAATACGGTACGTGGGTGGTGATGAAGGTATCTGTTGAGCAACGAAAAATTCTTCCTCCGTCCAGTTGGAATAAAAAGCTTTTGCAAACGGGAACTGACGTTTGAGTAGCTTAACCCTATCTCCCACTTGGAACTTATATTGCCGAGGAAATTTTGTAAAAGTTTTTGGAAAAGTTTACGTCTTACTTTATCCTCGTTTTCCCTAGTTACATCAATTGGCTTAAAACCCGTGGTCCTAACCTTCCGTTTGTTAAGGGAGTCAATTATCTTAGGTAATATGTCTATGTAACGCCAAGTGTTATGTTTTCTCATGTATATGTAAATTTTACGTTTAATATCACGGATTTTTCTTTCAGCGAAGACAGTTTTAGATTCGTCGTTCATAGTATAAATTAAACTTATTTCCCTATCCTTAAAAACTTGGGTAAATCCAGCGCTATAGTGTTCTTTGGCCTTATCCACTATAAAATTACGGGGTTTTTCTGGAAGGACTGAGTCTAAGACCGACGTTACGGCACCTGCTAGAGATTCCCCGGTTTTATTTTTCAATGGCATTCCCCAACAAAATTTAGAGAAACAGTTAATTACAACATAAATGTACTTGTACCCGTCATTATATTTTGAAATTGATTGCATATCAGCTAAATCGGCTTGAAATATATCATAAAGGTCCGATACTATATACCGTGTACGTTTAAAATTTTTCTTGGGTCGAGATTTTAGAAGCGTATATGCCTGCTCTCCTGCTAAAAATTCTCTAACCTCTTTCTGTGACACTTGCAACCCGCTCTTCTTTGCCGATTTATAAAGATTAGCCACTGAACCAAGTCCCAAGGGATTTGACGTATCATAATTTAGTATACTTAGCTGTTTTTGCATGGCTGCACGTTACTTAACATATTACACTATACCTTAAGCTCCTCTTATATCAACCCTAACTAGACGGCTATTTAAAACTGCGTCTAGGTTAAACGTAGCTATTTTACATAAAAACTTAGTGCCCAGATTACAGTTGTCGACTTCAAAACCTCGGTATGTATGTGTTGTTTGTATAAGGATGACTACTCTAGGGTATGGTATAGAAATCTTAAAGATATCATCCCATACGTCGAATAGATACATTACCTTAATGCTCCAAAGTTGGTTACCCGGGGGATGTAAGACTGACACAAAATGAACATTACTGTTATTTCGGTTGATCCAGTGAATATTATAACCCCGTTTAGGGTTCCAACGTTCAATATGGGGTTTCCGCCAGTCCTCATAACATATAATGTTGCTCTTATTCTCACATTTTTCAACAATTTTGGGTTTGCAAGAAAGTTTTTATTCTATTATGAAGCCGAGCTCAGTCAACAAGGATATGGTAAGGAGGACTAAAAGAGCAGATTTGAGCTTTTGTTTATTATTCGAAATCCAGTAACTTAGTTCGCTCAACGCCATTTTAAGGATACGTATTGGCATGAAACCAAGTTCTTTTAATAATTTTATTTGACAAAATAATACGGACCAGATTATGTGTAATCATAAACAAAAAATCACTGGTAACGACGTCTTTTAATTTCGCAATATTCTAAATCACGAAGCATTTTATCTTCAACCATGTCCCTTATAACGTTTTGTTGAATATTTTCTTTTTCTTTCTGGTAGCAAACGTCGTAATAGAGGTCGATATCGTTAATGCATTGTTGCCTATTGCTGTAATGTAGACCCATTTCTTTTAAAACTGTATCTATGTACACTTCGATCTGTAATTTCAAAATGTAAAGACATCCGGTGAGGCCAGCATGCGCCCAAGGTACATTATCTGACTTAATTCCTGAGCGACAGCCTTCGCAATTTTGTTTGACGTGCTCCAAATACCTTCACAAATATTAAAAAGGTCGGATTTCGAAATGATACGCGGCATTATTTGTTACTGTTCTATGAATTATTGCTTTTAGAGGTATTAAAAACGATACGCTGTTATTATTTTATTACTACTAGAAATATAAACAATCTTAAGTTTGGTGCATATATTATTGGAACGACCAATTTCATAGCCAAAATCTCGTACAAATACAAACTTATCGCTGGACTGTTGACACTTTTCATCATGATTCAGGTAAGTGGCGCATATTAATTGGTATAGCTTAGATTTTGATACAGTGAAATACGATTTAGTGTGGTTAATAATAAAATGAGCTCCTTTAATATGTCTGAGATGAATTGTCGGCCTGTAGAATGTTGGATATAGTAGAAATTGCGCCGCCGGGTGGTTTGGTGGAGGTACCAAGGTATCTGCTGTTAAATAAATCAAGTTTCTGTTGTACTTTATCCCATGCTGCGTCATCGAAATGGATCTCGATAACTTTGATTTCTTTTGTACGAGGTGCATGAATTACAAAGTCAGCCGAATTAAGGCCAGTAATAGCTAATTCTCCTAAAACTTGGTAGTAATATTTATGATTTGTTTTTAGGATAAATTCGTGAGTAAAATAATCAAATTTACAATAAAAGTTAGCCTTTCTACTGTTCGCTATTTCAAGAATGCTGCGTGGCAGAGGACGTTTATCGTGCAAACATTTGATTTCCAATACTTTTGGCTCCTTTAAATCAGCGCCTGTAACAACTCCGTCGGGTGTAGATCCTAGGCAAGGTGCTGAATCTGGAACGCAGAGGCCGGATGGATGTATCGTAACGTAGCGGTGATTGATAACTTTCTGGTAACGAATATAGGCTTCCTTTGCGTTTGGTTCTTCAGTTAGTCCAACGAGACACGAAGTAGGTATAAAAGCATTAGGATTATAAGGAGCGCGAATGTCATTTAATAAATTTTGAAGCGAAAACTGACTGGAAACACTAAGAACACGACCGAAATACGAAGAAGTTATTCTGTTCTGCCTTGCGTTCCACAGTCAATACTATTAGTTTGGTTAAGAGTAGAATAAAACAGAGAGCTATAAATACGACCATCCATGATCACGTCACGAGTCAAATGAAACCTTATTTAAAACCAAAATGCAGCCTAAAAATGAACATAAGGTGCTTGCATATTAGATGAACGTCACGTAATTAAATATTCTGATTTTTGTGCATAGCTAATGAGATATCTTGCCATATGGTGTTTGCATACTTAATGAGCGTCAAGTAATTAAATATTCTGAGATTTATGCATATTAAATGAGGTTGAGTTGTATAACTGACGTAACGTTTCTGTTTTGTTTTATTAAAAAGAATTAATTTTAACAGAGATACCTTAATATTTCAGCTTATCAAATCAACGAAAATGTATCCATGCGCACAATGTGGAAAAGAATTTGTTTCGAATTGCAACGTGCTCCGTCACATTCGAACGGTACACGGTGCTGGGAACTACAAATGTACAAAGTGTGATGGCGTTTCAACAGGTCCGACAACCTTCAACATTATATGGCTGAAGTCCACACAAAGAAACGAACCGCGACGGACCCCGAAACCGAACAACCACCGAAAAAATTCCCTCGAGCACAACGACAAGCCACGCTACGGCCGAACAATCTGCCCGTCCAAGATCCAGTTATTTACAACGGTACAGATGAGATGGTACGCACAAACTGGAAGCAAATTAGAACTCATTACCAACGCGGTCGAAAGATCCAGGATCGTTTCAATTTCCGGCTGGAGCATTCCGACGAAGCTGACATTAAACAAAAGCTGGGCTACATCTACGAGTTACAAAAATACAAGGCGAAATGGTCTATATCCTTCGGCTTTATCCTATGCAACATAATTACCCACGAAGAAGGCTACTTCTACAGCAGCAACAAGACCCAACTTTTCAACACCATGCTCATTGCCGATCGAAATGACTTCGATAAACTTATTCGGCGTTTGGATGGACAAGATATTTTGGAATGGGCCCGCCAGCAGCGACCAACTACTAAATATGTAGTAGATAAAATAACAAATATGACAGTAACAGTGAATAAGCTAATTCCTCATGCCTTAATCGGCAATGCTATCACCTTGCCTAAATGTATAAAAAACAATAAAAGTATGAAGGCACTGGATAAGGATTATCATTCAAGAGCTTACAACGACAAACTGTGCTTCTTTAGATGTCTAGCAATTCATCACCGCCTAAACTCCAAAGATGTGGGAACGTTTGAAAAGTGCGTGGCAGAACAACGCGATTGGTGGTGTCAACATGTAGGCATAGACATATTTACTGGAATAGACTTGGAAGAACGTGATGATGTGGAGGATTTTTACAAAATTAACGTTGCAATTTACGAACTCGAGATTGCGGAAGAGCTACCTACAAATGAAACTATCCTGCAACGAGCCTGCCGCAAGTATGAAGAGCGACAACGGGAGTGTAAGGCAGAAAATTATAATGTGCTTAGAATAAGTGCCCGACACACGCTGACACCATGGTACAACCCAGCACCACCATATGACCCCGTACAACTCGGTACCCCGCTAATGACCCCGAACAAAAAATTAAATTTTTCCTGCAAAAATGAAGGTGAATGAATCCTCGAATCCTCGGTGTTTGTATTCCCCCTACTATACTACTTATACGCGTTCTTTAAGGAATCAAGCGACAGCTCAAGAAGGCTTAGTGGTCTGCGTACACCGCTCCCACTCGTACAGCTTGGGTTCGATCTCTGCCGCACATACTGGCGTGAGTTTGTCAAACATTGTACTTTTTTTGAATTAATTCGGGCGTTAAAATTAACAAATCGCCGTTTAGATAAATTAGTTTCATATGAACTGACTTCATCCTGGGTTTTATGTGTACCAACTTAGAACGATATAAAATTGAAGTACTGCAACTGAGTGAAATTAAACTAATGTCAACACGGCGGCCTCAGCGAAGCATTTCGTTTTAGTGGCAGATTAGGAAAATGGTTCATCACTGCATCTTTACTATATATGTTTTATATGATGGAACCTTAATATTTCCGTTTTCTGGATGTGTACCCAAATGCTTCGCATCTCTCGGAATTTGGATATACGACGTTTATCTATTCGTATGTTCTCTGATTAGGAAAATGGTTCATCACTGCATCTTTACTACATATGTTTTATATGATGGAACCTTAATATTTCCGTTTTCCGGCGGTGTACCCAAATGCTTCGCATCTCTCGGGTTTTGGACATACGACGTTTATCTATTCATATGTTCTCCGGACTTTGAAGGTTAACTAGGAACAGTGATGTCAAATTTCAAATGCATTAGGTGGATAAGTCAGGCTGGAAACGAAGAAATGAGAGGCGGTTGTGACGGTCCTTAAAGGACCAGGCACTGCTATTGACAAAAAGTATGCACACGTCCGCCGTTTTGGCGAGTTTGAATATAATGCATTGCATAATTCAGATTACGAAACAAACTTTTGCAAGTCAGCAGCCACAGCTATATATACAGGGCGGTTTTTGGTTCGTGCTTCCTATCCCGGTACGACTTCCCTGTTTTTTATGGACCGTAGTTTGTGTGATTGTAGTAGTTTTAATACAAAGAAGCCTGATCCATACCTAAATCCTGTCGTGTTTAAATATCTGGAATTTATTGTCTATTGATTTGAGTTGTGATATGTAGGTTCCAAGAGGCAAGAAAGCTTTATTGAAGCAACATTCACAACAAGAAATAAAGCGCGATATGTAACATCTATTATTACATTATCATGAGTATGAAGCCATAAGTCAATTACTTCACTCACGGAAATAAACATTTGATCACTTTTAAAATCTCAAAACAACTTCTTAATCGACAGCAAATCACTGATACTGTTTCTCAATGACAATGCTTATACAGCAAATCATTAAGAGATTCCTATAATGAACTAGCATTCGTATGTGTAGTTACACGAATGGTTTACTATGAAACTGGAAAAGCGAGCTCCTATTAGCTGTGTAAACTGTGCTTGTTATTCTGATGTGGTTCTCTTAGCTTCATAATTTACTTTTCGAATGTGTTAAGGCGAAATACGTAACGCAAAACAAAAATGTTGACAGTAGCGAAAATTATTGGCACACACGGTTGTACCCGTATTGGTGTCCAAGAGTCCGTCTCCACTAGGAGGGGTAGATAGTCTCCGTGGGCGGGATGGGCAGTCGGTAACCAAAAAACTTGTCCCGGCTCCGCAATTTTCCGTCCGCACAATGGGGTAGGTAGTCTTGGCGATTGATATGGACAGTCGGTAACCAAAAACTTACCCAGGCTCCACAATTTTTTCTTAAAATTTTCTCTTAACCGTTTGCAAATTGTGCTCATAATTGTTAAAATTTTTACGAAACTTGCATCGAGACAGTGCGGAATCTTGGGGAGAGTAAATATTATTAATAATACATTTGACGGAGGATTTGAGCGTTAGGGGGTAATAACTACTCACCATTGATACAGGAACCTATGATATGTATATATGTTTGTGGTAATATAAATATATAAATATTCAACATATAGGTACATACTACATATTAAGTACACATAATGTTTGTAACATGTGCTCATATGTTATATACGTATTTGTATTTGTTATATATTGAAAATATATATACTTTATATATAAGTATGCATTTATGCTTGCATTAAGCGTATTGTATCTATACTAAGCGCTTCGGTCGGCAACATCACAACTACCCCAATATTTGATACGAAAACACAAAGAAATCACAAAATGAAAAGCTCTTAAAACACTAGCTATGTAATAAAATAGCTATGAACTAATTCCCGATAATGTAATTCCGAAACGAATAGAAATTTGCTTGTACAGTCGACCTCGCATCTCAGCTTGGACATAGCCAAAAGTAAAAGGCACAGAGGGGAAATATGTTTGGTGCGAAATGGGTTATCCATCTTTTCTATACATCTGTGGATTTTGTACAAAAAATGCTTATATTCTCAAACTTAGTCCATTAAAGTCCCAATTGTGCAATGACAAGTCTGACTCAGCTTTTTCCATGCCTACATTGAATTGTTGTATACACTATGTACATGACAAAATGGTTTTGACTTCATTTTGATATATCTGTAATGCGGCGTTCATCTTATAATGTCCCCGCTGTTTGGAACTTTTGACCCTCTGAAGTGGGTATTCAGGGTGACACCCATACTATAAGTCAATTGCCAGGGGTATACGACACACCCCTGGCTACTACGTTTTTCCTTTACAGTATCATACACCCTTAGCTACCAATTTGGTGCGAATTAACTGTAGCGGACACTGACTGTAGCTAATCCGGGTTATTAGTCAACTGTGCTGTGCTGTTTTTAATTATCGATATTAGGCAAAATGAACGTTGATGAAATAATACCGGACACTGTCAATAAAATTGCAAGAACACACGGTGGAAATGACACTGTCGCGAATTAGCAATATCCCTAGCTAGCTACTTTTGAAAAACATTACAAAAAATTATGGGGTGTCTCAGATATCCTGTTGTGAACAGTGTGAACGACACTGTGTGATGTACATAGGTTCCAAACGATGGGGACATTATCACGTGAACGCCGCACAAGTATGTATGTATTCTCTACAAATACATAACTTATATGTATGTGTCTAATGTATATATGTATAAGTCACTAAAGACTACAATCCAAAAGCCGCAAGAAACTATGTAATCTCGATGCATTTGATGTGGCTAACGGTTATGACTTAATGAGAAAATTATGCTTAACCTTGCTTTACCTGAAACACCGATTAGGGACAAAACTCAGATGGTTTCCAACAGCTTAGCCACGGGAAATTACTGTGGGCAAAGTTATAGAACCCATTTTTGCGCTTCCATGAATTCGTTCGTATGAGTCGGGCGCGGCTGACCGGTCAGTTCCTTTATGTACAAATAAAGCCAAAATGAGATCATGTAAAGGTGATCAGGACTATTAAAGATGAGTGCCGTAGGTTGGCTGACCATAATACGAACTACATTCAGTCACAACGCTCGCTGACGATAGTAGCGCTTTTTCACGCGGAGGTCGTCTCCGTCGAAAGAATCCCAGTCTCCACAACAGGAGGGCAATGAGCATGAGAAAAGCAAGTCCCACCAACGCTGCAATTAGCCAGAGCCACCACGGAATACCGCGCATGACTTTGGTCGGATCTTTTGGACTAACGTAGGTATAAGCCACTGCGGCATGAATTGGTAGTGTTTCGCTGATATAAGGCAACGCCGTAACTTTGGCTATTCCAGCTGAGCTAATTGTGGCGTCGTATGCGTTTTCGGCGATGAGTGTATTAACCCACAGCCAAGATTCGATTTGAATTACTGTAAAAGCCTTAGCTTTAAGAGGTCCGATCGTGCACGAAAGATGGACGCATTTGAGATCACTGCAATTAGCGTTGAGCGTGTCTAGTTGTCCTGAAAAAGAAACAATTTGACATTAAATTTACTCTTTTCCGGCCATTTAAAACTTAAGTGCCCTCAGAGTTTCAGGCACACCCTACGGAAGACAGCGTCTTTCCGACCAGTTGGAACTTAAGTATATATCCCTGAGAGTTGCAGGCACATCCCAGGCGTGGCCAACACCGCCCGTAATTATATGCTTGAAATTAGAGCATAGTACCTAGCTGGCGGTTTACGCAGAAACTCATTTGCCAGTCACTGTCTGAAATTTAAGTGTACAGTGACATGGTGTAACTAACACCTTACAACATAACTTCTTGATCGTATGGGAGCCATAAAATAGATATAAACTGCAATATTGATAGGTGTACAAACCTAATATCCCTCCAAATATCGATATAATTTTGTTCCCTTAAAGACTGTGTATCTTCGGTTTTATTAAGGATGTCCTGATACCTTACTAACGATAGCTGGACGATGTCCATTGGTCATGATACCTTCTAAACAAGCAAACTAAGATAGCAAGATTTAAAGAGAATTTGCAATGCTGTGTTGTAAACACACTCATTTTTAAAATATTGTGTCGGTCTTGAAACAGCTCGCACTACATGGTCTTTTCTGCATGAGTGAAAAATTGCCGAACAGTCGGGACTTTGCTATATGCGTCCTGCATAAACAAGTGTTCAAGTCTAAAAATCTGTCAGGAATAAAATAATGTTGTAGTTGTTGGTTCCAAAATAACTGTTTAACGTCGCGCATGAAGCGATTAAATCTATGAACTAGAAACGAAACCGGGTCGCAGGATCACTGGGTTATTTCGGGTCAAATCTGCGGCCGGATCACGGTGTGTGACCTGGTCCCATTCAAAAGCCGAAACCGCTATCATGTGCACTATAATCAACGTAACAGGACAGTTTTTTGTCTTGTTCTTTATCCGCTCAACTCTTCCACAGAGATGCATTGGCAACTCAAGTGCACATAAACTAAGCTCCGTGACGATGATTGCTCTAAATTCGTAATAACCAGCTTTCCAGAAGTATGGAAGGTTTGCGGAACGGTTTTGGGGTTGCGTTATTGTAGAGTTGAGAATGAGTCGAATTTTCAAGCCCTTAGTCGACTTGGCTCTTCCTGAACCTGGGCTCTCACAATCAGATCTTAGTCTTTTGTCAAGGTAGAAATAGCCATAAACAGAAGCTATGATTAAACAAACCAACAAACGAACTATATATGGTTGCTTTTAGAGATTTTAAGAGCAGAGCCGAAGTTATATGGACTTTTGTTTCCGTTCGCTGCCTATTATGCTTTGCAATTGCTGTTATAATTATGTTCGTTATTTTAGAAAAGTGCTTTTAAGAGCACGTCACTGGTTTTCCAGATACAAAAGTCTCGGCTCGGATAGGCTCTCACTGACAAATTTAGGTTCTGCTCTACCGACATTATGGTCGGCTCGACTCGGCTCTGGAGCTAAGACGAGTTAAGAGCCTAAATTCTTACATCTACATTGTTTGGCACTTTCATGCCGTGCAACCCGAAAACAAAATTTAAAGCCATGGAAAACCGTATGTGTTTCTTTATACATCCGTTTCGTATGTTAGTACTTCCAAGCTCCTTACCATTAGCGTACAAACGACTTCAAAACGTGACAAAGTTACTCCCAAGATACATAAATGGCCTACATTTCACATGAACACCTATCTTTGTTCAGGGCTGGGTCTCTGGCTAAAACGCTATCGAAAGCGCAAATGTAATCCGTCTATGATAGCGGTCTGTCATATTCAACTTGTCATGCAGATATTCAACTGTTTTCCAATACCGTTTCACAGCCTATAAATTGGTTGCTTAGCAAAATAGCCTTGTTACTAGTGTTCTGCAATGGACACCTTTAACGTCAAACGGCTGGGCGACGGCGAATGGGTGCCTGACTCCCAAGAAGCTTACTTACTAAGATACGAATTTAATATTCGTAATCACCAACATTTGTTCGAAATGTTAATGTCTTACGTGTGTAGTTATTGAACGGCGTACAATGCAACAACTAAAGTGCCGAATTTCTAAACTGTGCTATATTTAGGGCAACGCCGAATTTGAGTTCTATCAATAAACATTGACAAATTTTAGATTAAAATAAACGTATATATTGTATACTAGATGACAAGAACTGGATGACACTTACGTGCGCACCGGCCGGAATTTTTGTTGACCAGACGGTCATCGGTCTGCTTGCTGGCAGGCGAGCTGGTATAACGGGCCTCCCGTTTATCGGCCGGCCGCCGGCTTGTCCGGCTACAATCCAACAGTACTGCGGATATAACACAGCAAATTAATCTATGCCATCCAGTTTGTAATAATGGCTTACACTTTAGAATGAGGCCAACAGTAACCATAGTTTCTAGCGAAAGTTATATGGTCACCGAGTCACTACTATAACCGGGTTCGCGGTCACCGGACCACAAAATGGTTAGCCGAAACACACGCCATTTTTCAACGGAAAACTATACAACAACGCGACATAATGGGCTTAATACATGGTTTGTTCTGAAGAAATCATATTGCATACTTAATGATATTTAATGACGTAGTTATATATTAGATGTTGCACAGACATATCTTTAATTATGATTTGGAGATATGGGTTTTTAACAGTCATAATGGACTTACGGAAATTCCCACTTGAAATATATTTATGAATATGACGGACTAGTGCTCGAAATCCACGGCTTAAGATATTTGCTGTTCCCGATGTATCGCCCAAAAACAACGATGGTGACTGTCTTGATGTACGTCCCACATCCGTTTCAAATGCACTTGTCGCGCTGCCGTCTGTCACAGAACCGTCGTATGAAAAAGTTTTCGCTTTTTTATTTAAGGAATCAGTATGGCTGCTATCGTAGTAATGCAGAGGTTCTTCCATGCTTTCGACATTGGTGATACTTCGTTTTTCTTTTTTGGTATCATAACCAACGCCAATCGACTCGGGGTTTATCACGGATCGCAGTAGCTTACATGTTCCGGGGGAACCCCATACTTTAGGGTTCCGACTTAAATATAGCAAATAGTTCCCCCATTTTGTCCGGAGTGGCCAATAGATATCCAGCGATACCGATGTTATTTGAGATGGCCCATCGTTGCGGACTTGATAAATGTGAGTCACGTTTTGACCAATTTCCCAGTCCCACGCTATCGTCTTCGGATCCCGGTATTGCGATTTCTCGTATGCGACCTAAAACAGTTTAAATCCAAACGTGTAGATCCACATAAAAGAGGGTGTTGCGCAACCGGCGGTGCATTTTAGTTCCTGATGAAAGCTTCAATACTTGTTGCCATTACTCTTTAGTGGCCTTAAATAATCGTAAGGACTTAAGACTTAAAACAAATTAGCTCAGCTCATACTATGTCTGAGAACCGCACATTTCATATTTAGGCTTAGTCACATCCTAAAAGCGCGTATCATGAATAAATTTCATGGGCGAAGGTAAGGTAAAGGTTACATCTTCTGGGTGAGTTTTGCGCTGACCGGCTTATGTATTAAATTATGCGACTTGTCGCGCTGAATCATACCTATGTACCGTCTCATGTCCTGAATTGCTGGCTAATATGATCTAATCATGCTTTGACAATTCATAGAAATTCAACCTGGTCTAGTAAGATTAGTGCACTACACTGCAAATTTGATCACATCTTTGTGTTAGCACATACCGAGTTCAGATAGCAGTCCGATATATAAAATACATTATAAACACATGGTCTGTACAATGTTATAATATATATTATAAAATGGAGAACTGATCTGTGAAATCAGCCGCCTATGTAGGAGCGATTACATAATATAGATAAAAATTAGTTATGATTTATGACAGTGATAAGCCGGAAGAAGTCTGATTTCAAAGCTACCTACGTAGAAAAGTGTACTTAATTCTGGAACAATATACATGACAGCAGCCATGACGCTTATGTTGGAATGTACAAGTAACCTATCGTATCCACGATTTTTTATACGCCTCCAAACACGGCCTTATTCTCAAATTTTACACAAACCTATATAATTCGTTTAATTTTTGTGCTGATTTTCATGCATTTGTAAAAACTCATTCACACATAAGATAATGTCACACCCGTGAACATGTATGATAATTTTTGGATACACCGATGTAAATTATCATATGGGGTTTTCGTAAGATGATTCCTAAAGTGAGTTGCTACGTGACCAGCCACAGATGAAAAGTGGATTGCAGTTGCTCCAACTTTTGTGTTAAGGAATTTATACAATGGACAATAAGTTTGAACGCCCTGCAACTTACGTTATTTGGTATGGAGTTACTGAGCAAAGTTATCGCCGGACGGGCTTCCATTTCAACTTGAATTATTTTCGTGTTATCGTTTGTTGTATTCTCATTCTCGGCATTTGAGCTGTTTGTGGCAATGCTTAAATACAATAGTATCGCTTTGCAAATTTTTACGAATGCTATATACCGTTTTATTAAATTCTTTCCAATAAGTATTCGCAAGTGATCAGTCTTGGGTATTTAATCGCTAAATTGCCAAATACCGTTGGTCCTTATATAACTTAAATTAGATCACCTAGATAGTGAAAATACTTTGTGATAATGTATTTTTGAAACGAGGGTTTGATGGCTCAAAATGGTTCCGTATTTTGCTTCTAGTGTCCTCAGTTCGACTCAGAATATCTAAGTCTACACGTAGTAATATTTCTACAAAATACGCCATTTCTAGCTATTTTACGTTATATAACTTGTAAATTCAAAAATTGTTGTCGCAAAATATTTACATCCAGCAGGACTTTAACTAATTTTAAATGAAGTTAATTATGACAAATGCGATTAAGGTTGTACGAATGAATGAATGTGGATTTTAGGAGTATATTTAAAAAAACTGCGTACTTTACGCTACAACCTTTAAAAAGACACAAAAATTCAACTCCAGATATAACCATTAAAGTATATGCGAAGAAATTAGGCTACTAGAATTACTAGAAAAAATACGATGATCCCACCAACCGTCTTATTTTGTAGTAACGGACATCGCATTGGAAACTCTTGTCACGGAAAGCGGCTGAATGTCATTTGTTTTTTCGCTAACGGAAAATTGTCAAAACGAAACCCAAGTGCTAGAAATTAGAACCTGTGTTCGAACAGAATTTCGGCGTTTTCAATTTGCAAAAATTCTGTTCCCTATTGCCTAATCATTTAAATTTCGATTGTTCAGTGTTCGCGATCAGATTTAATGCAAGAGTGACGTCACAGGCTAATTGGTCCTATAGTTAGCCTCTTGCTGTTCGCGAACAAAACCGTATTAATTCAAATTCGATAAAAATTTGTTCTCAAAAACTTGGATAATTTTATTTAAACTTTCGTGAACACAAACTGCAGTGTGTTCGCGAAAAGTTTTGTGCCGAATTTCAGTTAACCAATAGCTTTCCATAACAATTTTTATGCAACATTATGAAATAGCATGGTTGATGGGATCACCATAAGTTTAGTTGTTTAAAAGTGTCGCGCAAGCGCCAAATTATCAAATGTTATTTTCAATGACAAATTTAAAAGAATGATAAATATATTCATTTTTCACTATTACTGTAACCGCACTTTAAAGCGTGATTTGGCAGATGAATTTCAGATTTTTTAATATGCAGAATATGTCTTTTGGCAGTTTCTCCAAAATTCGAGGTTTTTCTACGTTAATTTTTATGCGAAAACTATTTCAGATATTCGCAGTTTTTCGCCGTTGCCATCACTTTAGATGTATATAATCTTTTTTACCATTAATGTCTCGATATATATATATATTTTGAACTTACTATATTGAAAACTTCTTTGGCATTAAATGGCGCACTGAAATTCGGAAGCTGATCTCTACACTCGAATTTTTTGCCAATGGATTCCCTAATGAACACGAGACATTTGTCGCTATTTGGAGTTGTTGCTTTTGCAGTCGACCACCATCATTATCATATAGAGTTTGTTTGCTGTTATTGCCGACGGTATATGTTACAGGTGCGTCACAGTTTGTGCTGCTCGTTCCCGGCGTTAACGCCGCGTAGCTCTCGTAGTCTACATCCGGCGGGAGACTCACAAGAATCCGAGATTCGTAGGCATCTTCTTGAGCGTTATACACGGACCCTGCAATGTTCATGTATTCGTCGGCACCGATTGTAAATGTGTTGCCAGCTACACATTTGTCTTTTGAGCCCTGAAATGCAAAAGTGTATCTTATATTGATCGTGGCATGTAGGTTAGTATTATCAAGAGGGCATTAGGGAAGAGTATGACACTCTTGGTATTATATATTCCATATGCCATAGCTCAAAACAATTTGTGTTCAAATTTATTTCCTATAATTGATTGTTCAGACATTTTATAAATAAGCCGGAAAGAAAATAAGTTGCATATATTATCGTTTATTAACAACTAAAAATTAAATTTAGGTGCTTATTTTAACTTATGTACAACTAAAAATTAGGTGTAGTTATCTTCACTTACTTGCAACTAAAAAGTGCCTGTAGTTAGTTTATCAATGGCGTATAAGGGAACAATATGTCGCCTTCCAGCACTCTAATTGAAACTCGTGTTTGATTACACGGGCGTTTTCGGCGCTACCCCGTCATTTCTGACGGTAGAGACATCATACATCGATCAACTCAACACACAGATCAATTCATTTAACTACCCTAAATGTGAGCACGGGGAACTAACGTAATCATCAAAACCTCGTACTCTACAACCTAGATACAAAACTCACCATCTAGCTCTACCAGCTGGCTCCGTGGTGGGGTTCGAGCTACCCCCTTCCACAAAACTAAAGATCTGTGCAAGCCCCAGCATTGCTTTTACACAGCAAAATGTCGTTATAATACGTCATATAGTGATTTTGTTGGCAACAAAATGTCAAAATTTGCTGCGGACACGATTTGGAAGAACGCCATTTCTTCTTAGTTATGACTTCCACATTTGTATATACCGATGTTGACGTCACTTGCGAAATACTCCAATCAAAATTTGTAAACTAAGACATGTTGGATATGGTTTTTCTTAGTCAACCAGGCTTTCTCAAACTTTACAACACATAAAGCGTGAGTTTAGAATGAATCTTTATGAAAGACGAAGTGAAGAGGACTCTAGATGGACTTTTGAAGGAAAGAAAATGTATGGTTTATAAGAGATTCCGATTTAGTTTAATCGCCAGTTTTGTTATTAATTAGCCTTTATTTATAATAGTTATCGACATCACATATAATGCGCCTGTCTGCGTATTAAGGGTTTTAACTTTATCGTATAAACGGTCAGGTGAGCAGTCTGTGAGGAGAAATTAACGTCCAATAAATCTGTTAATTGTTAACTGCAAGATTTATGGCAAAGTATAAACTAATCGTTTAGTTTATGTCAAAAATGGAACATCCGGACCAAACAAATTCAATTCGTGCAAGAACTATTCAAGATGTACGCAATGTAGTAGATTGTGCAGAGGAGACTAATGTTGAATTCATGGTTTTGTCGCTTTATCATCAAACTCCTTTTGATATTGTTGAAAGGAAATTTAGTTTCAATTCGTTAGAGAAAATAAATTTTGGCACAAATTCTGAGGTGTTTGAAATGTATATAGGCCTACTTACACTCAATATGTGAATCCAAATGTCTAGTTTCTACACCTATAGAGGTAACAACCTGTGGATATCCACTTGACAACTATAATATTTCGTAACGGTTGTTCACTTTATAAGGAATACTGGAATGGTATCGGGAATACCGCTGTGTGTCAAAAATACCAGACCACAAAGTTTACTGATGACATCAGGATTTTTGTAACAAAACTAGAAAAAAATTGTGTAGGAAATTTGTGAGTGCTATAATATGAATCATGCTGCAGACAAAATGGCAGTTATGGCTTGAATGTTTTAAAAATAGAGTAATCCCAGGAGATTTTTAATGATTTTGTTGTGGAAAACTGAAACGTTTTGCTGATAGGGTGAGTTCAATTGGTTTTGAAAATCAAGAAATTTGATTAAAATGTGAGGAAAAAATTTACCATTTAAAAAGAAGCAATCATCCCTATAATACTTCTGCTTTCACAATAATGCAATTAGCAAGGATTTATTATTTTTGTGAGTGTAACTATGTGTTCAACGTAGTAACTCCACCTACCTAGCTACTAGTTTAAACATTGCTGACCGTCAATGCTATGTTGGAGAATATGCTTTTTACATTTCTATACGAGAATTGAATTTATTTGAAAATAATTAACCAGTACTCGTATAGTGCCGGAATTTTACAAAGAAATTCGATATTCAATATTAGAATTTGGCTTCAGGACTGTAGGAAGTTTTTGTTAAGTTTTTATATCTAGGTCGAAGCCAAGACAGGTACACTGTTTAACAGCTAGTTAATGTTTCGCACAATGCTTGGTAAACATTGGCGGCGTGGCCGAGTGGTTAGAGCGCCTGCTTCATAATCGTGAAGTCGGGAGTTCGAATCCAGTGGTCGCGCTAATCTCATTGGGCAAGGGACTCAGCCACAATTGCTTCGCAGTACCTATGGGTTAAATAGGTACTAGAATTTGCTCTAGGCGGATAAGATGATGGGTGGTGTAATGGGCAATCATCACGGCCAGCCTCCACACAATGTTTCGGCATAACAACCCGGATTGTCACCTAGTGCCAATTGCATCTTTATCCTTTTTGATAAACTCAAGCCAGCGCGGCGGATCGAATTGGTGAGAACAGCGTAAGCAAACTACTGAGCTGTCTAGGAGTTGTCTCGGTTACTAGGGAACCCCGCAAAGTGACCGAGCAACAACGCAACGCCACATACTTAGTTTTCACATCACATTACAATATGCGCTCATGCTCATTGGAAGTTTTGAGCATGAAGGGGTTTAGTGAAGTGACTAACTAATGTTTGATTAACCCCTTAACACCCGCCCTAGTTTGTGTTTCGTACAATGTTCGCATTGGTGGGGACGGTGCCCGCTAACCATTTAGTTATCTGGGAGCTGTCGCTCCGTTAATGATAAACGTCGCAAAGTGAGCGAACAACAACACAGGTGCACATCTACGCAACAGGACACACTTGGTTTGTGCGCTGATACCAGCTGGCAAGTGAGCTGCGAACAACGCGCGTGCTTTAACTCTTTCGTTCTTAAATTGACAATTTGTCAGCGCGTACACTACAAGCTACACGAGTTTTTCTTGCAGCACGCATTTGCCCGTGCATTATTGTTCGCCTGCTTTGCGAGGTTCCTCAGGAAACCGAGCAACAGCTCTCAGATAGCGTAGTGGCTAGCGACAAGGCTCGCACGAAAACGGTCCAGGTTCAGTCTGCCACAGGGAAAAGTTTATTCAACACCGTACGAAATAAGCGTTAGTTTAAAAAGGAAAGGGTTAATCAAAATTGAGATTATCGCTCGATTAACCCTTTCGTTCTTAAATTTACACATTTATCAGCGCGCATATTGCAACGCGATCAAGTGAACAATTTGGCGTGCAGCCTGCGTTGTTGTTAATTGTAAATAACTAATACAACTTCGCGGATGCAGTAAAACAAAACATATTTGCTATGATGTATGTATGGATATCTTCTATACCCGGGCGTCGCCAAAAGCTTCTGAACGGAGGGGTAATGTGCTAGAGGGGCACAGTTTAATGGAAAATTTTAAACGTACCCGTGAGCGTCACTTTTTGGGGGGAGGGGGCGCAGATACGGAACGGGAGGAGGGGAGATATAGCCTATACCCTCCTTGGCTATCCTCTATGCTATCTTCTATGCTTAACAAATAAATATTTACTATAATGTGCACATAAAATGATGCCGCCTGTTACAACGCAGCAGCCTACCATTTAGCATCAGGATACAAGGCTATCTGTTGCGGTATCACAGCTGTCATTTGGAATCGGTACAGCCAAGCCGCATTGACAGTGCCTTTTAGAAATGGACCGCGCATTCGGTATTATTGTGTAAACCGGTTGAATAGTATGAGACAAATTGCTTCCCATCCGTATCTGCTGCTTCATGTGTGGTCAACCTGATATTTGATATTTCTAGGCACTGATTTGGTCCTTCACTTTCAACGAACATATCTATTTTAACATTCTTTTTCAGGTACCTGTTGAGCAGCCCCTTACTTTTGACCAGAGTTTGTCTTAAATATTTTTGTAATAATTGGAATAATTGAAATAATTTTTCCTAAAAATATAATTCTCCCTTGACACCTGCTTTAAGTGCCACATTGAGAAACTCTGATAGTCGGAGAGGTAATCAATTCAAATAGCTACAGAAATATTGATATATGCAGAAAATGGTCGTTTCAAGCTGCTACATGAACACTGGTTCATAGAGGGAAAACTAACAAATAGGGTAAGTTTTTGTGGCTATATACTGAATTGAAATATGTTGTCGCGCTTTGAAATGGAAATTCAATGTTACATTAATGGAACAATACAAATTATTAGAAAATGTCTTCTTCAGTAAATTATGAAAATTAAAGTATTTCATTACAAAATATATATAATTGTATATATGATATATATTTCAGAGAACTATACAGTCGCTTTTAAAATTAAATCCAGATGTCGCACAAAATGTCACAACTAACATGACGTCGACACATGCGAATGTCGGTTAGTATCTGAAGGTCGGGAATACATTTTCCGTCGGTTCCACAATTTTTCTTTATTTCTACTTTTCGAGACAATGTAGTCACTCCAAATGCATCGAGTACGGGTTTCAATTCAATCGCGTCTGAAGCATAATGGTTGTTTCAATTGCATCAACAATACACTGGGCCCATGTCACCTCTAGGGGCCAAACGTTTTAACGGTAGAAAAAAGAACAGCTTAGAGCGGGGGTTCGGGGGCCGACAGCCCCCGACTTAGGCTTAGGCTTAGTACACCTTAGCTTAGGCTAAGACTAAGGCTCAGGCTTAGTTTATTGAGAACGGCATAGCATGCATTTCATTTCCACCTCTAAAGGTTACATTGGTTATACACTGTTAATTTATGTTTGTTTCGAACCTAGACAATCCTTTATTAATTATTAGTTGCACTGTTATTAAGCCTGGCAACGAAACAACTGCAGAGCACACGCCAAGGTTTACTGCTCCTGCTGCATGTCAGTTGCTGCACTTGTATAACGAGCAAAACATATTTATTGCATGAATCGACTTTTGGTGAGTACACTACAGTTGCTTTCCAAAACCGCAACTGAAGCGTGCAAAAATCCGCGTTTGGGTTCCATGAGTTGTTTATGGGTCCTTAAATATATACGATCACGAAACACCATTATGAGACACAATTGAAGAGAATGTGGCCAGCAAATTGCTATCGAATTTGTAAAATAAGTGATCGCGAGCAGCGCTTATGTGTTCCTGTACCGTAAATTGTGAAACTATATTTTCATGAAACATCGTGATTAGCGCCTTTTATCGGTTTTACGATCCTGTACAGACTTCACAAGACTAAAATCTACACTCAACAAAGTGGACTCGTGCATTATATTCCTTTATTACCCTTTTTGCTCCTAAATCTAGCTTTGGTAAAGCACATTTCCAGTAACATTTGCACCGTTTGTAATCAACGTTCACTTGAACATGTATAACAAAACAAACGTCGCATAGGAAAAGTTTCAGCGAATATGTAGACTTAAATGACGCTACAACATTGAACCTGTAAATTTTACTGGAGAGTCCAAGTTATTTATTCAACAGATTATTCAAGAAATTCCTCTAAAATGTTTTAATTTAGATGAATAGATACGAGAAAAAGTCTTTAAACGCTTTTTCCTTCATGTTCACTGTAAGACTGGCACAACGACTGTGAAGTAATACAACAAGATACAAACGGTAATCATCCAAGTGACCCTTAGTTGGTCTGATCCTCACTTCATTATCAGCCATTGGGATTCTTTGTTGCTGTATTATTTTGGCTTTGTTTGCGTTTATACTGGTCAGGCGAAATAACTTGTGGGCTTTATATTTGTGGTAACCATATTTACAAAACGGCTGAATTAATTCAGCGATTTGGAACAAAAATGGATCGCGACAGCTGATCTAAATGCCTTCTCAACTACCCAAATTGCTATCCGGATGAACATTTCTTACTTGGTCGTTGGTCCACAAGACTATAGTTAGCTTCCATAATAATTGGGCTGAGCTTGTCTTGAACGTTCGGCACAACGTAGTAGTATTTTGTTTCGCACGGACTCGCACCTGAAATAAGCAGAAACTAAGCTGACGTTAAAAGTTCATAAGCAGAAACTAAGACTGGAGCTGAACTGTAGTGCGGTTCAGCATAAGCGAAATTCGCGCAATTTGGATTTCAAAGACTATCGCGGCGATTATTCTTTATATCGCTGGACAGTTATTAATATTTGAAAAGGCATAAATGTACCTTGCGCTGCGGGTTATCTTCGATCCAAGTTATCATCGATTGTGGGTGCTGATGGTCCGATTGGTGGCAAGAGCAGCCACAGTTGTCTAAGACAGTATATCATGCCTGTTCCGGAAAACAGACTATTTGAGTTTTCAACAAGCTCGTGCTATTTTGCAGTTGTATACGGTGGAGCAAAGTGACCTAAGTTTCAAGCCCAAGAAGCTTATATCACACAGCAAGATCGATCACGCTACCTCGCGATAGTTCGAAGCGCACCTTTGACTACTACGACACACGACCGCAAATAGCTGTGTTCATTGACTTGCATTGTTCGCATACATATATATTATTCAAATATAAACTATGTATCATGGGTGTTCATAGACGGGGAGGTGGTGCCGGAGGGGTTGCTGTCCTAAGAGTCGGAGCCTTATAATCCATATTTACCCTGCGAGCCTCCGCACTGCTCGCTCACAACCCCCGTTCACCCTTTACAAGGTGCGGAGAAAATTTTTGCAATTATGAACATAGTTTCACAATTTTAATGGGGGAATTATGGAGAAAATATTGAGGAGACGAGGAAAATTTTTGGTTTGCCAACCGTGGCCTGATTTGATGGGTTAAAGGCTTATGCTACGTTTTAGGCTAAGCTAGCTGTTTTCTTAAATAAACATAACACATGAACAGGTTGAATCAAGAATAGATTCATCTGATTTCGATACAATTACACTCCGCTTGTTAATGCGGCTCGAATGGTACATACAGCTATACATCAACTACTGCTTTTGATCGAGTTGGAGACTATAATCGAAAACACCCAACCAAATTTGCTTAGATTTGATACTAAAATTTTATCTTTTCTTGGACGAGAGTTTATCTCAGTGATATTTACTTCTAGATACAAACTACCTGAGGTTACATCCACTGTGAAAATTTGGGCTGAAACGTCGTACTTACAACACAGCTACAAATGACAATTATAGCAAAAAACCCGGAAACATGGTGTTGTTTAACCTCTGCTGCCGAACAAGACCAAATATACGCATAATATCGTAGTTGGAGACGTGTAGCTTTAAACGCACTCAATAGAAAACGTATTAGCCAACGGTTGCTAAATTCTGACTGTTGGATCAAAATTTTACTAACCACATAGTATATAAAGTAAATATTGTAAACACTGCCTATGTGATCAATACTGGTAATTTATTAAAATATGGAAATTTTTTACTATTGGTTTTAAAGATTTTGTAGTGTACCCTATTCAGTATAGTACTTATCACAATCCGCGTATGAATCGTACGTATCGACTACCCTTGCCTACACCGTAACATATTCGTACTACCGCGATGCACCCTGTGAAAGTTTTACAAGCCAAACAAACGGATGAGATATTTATCCCACACTTCTAGTAACGAAAAGTCAAGTCACAAGTGAGGACATAATTCCAGTCTAGAGTTTGTCGCGTCTGGTGCGACTTATGAAATTATGCAGGACTAAACCTAAAGTGACCTCGCTCGCCATATTGTCTTGCGATTCCCGCTGTCGAATTCACATCCACTGTTACGTAATAAATAGGATTTTCGATTCGATTCGCTGCTGGCGCCAACTTAAATATTTTCATTCGGGTTACGACAATTCCGTAACATTTCATAGCGTTGAAACAGGGTTCGCCCATGTTGGCGAACAAATTTTATGTAACTGACGTCATAAACGGGACGGTCATACTATTTATCAATTACTGTTCGCAAACAAGCCCATTGTTAATACAAATCCAACAAAATTCTGTTTGCGAACTTATTTGATATTCGATAACAAAAAGTAGCACCATTTTCTGACCAATAAGAACATTTTCGCTGATGAAAATTTTTGCAAAAAAAAACAAAATAGGATGGTCAGTGGGTTCATTTTAAGTTTAGATACGCATTATTTATCATTCAATACGTAGCTGATCCACGTTTGCAAAAACGATTAACTCAATTAGCTCATTCGGTTGTAAATACATATGTAGTTATTGACATTACGCAATGTTTGTATGACGATAATGTGTAACAGGCTCGTTCCGGCCCGTTACGGTTATTTTTCATGATTTCGGCGTCAAAAGTGCTTCAACGTACCTCAAATCGTACTAGACAGAGTTTAAGGAAACAAAGCCTTCATGTGTCGCAGGGTGCCATGGTTATTGATAAATGTGT
>JASANE010003146.1:0-23125 GCA_030248225.1 Trileptium ribeirensis | reverse complement strand
TGTAGTTCGGCCTGGCGGATCTAATAGTTACGTATGTTCTACGTCTGAATTATGCATTCTATTGGGTCTAGAAGAGTTCTACACAGATAATTAACAGTCGGTTTCTAATGCGGCGTTCACGTTACAATGTCCCCGCTGTTTGGAACTTTTGACCCCCTGTGGTCGCGACCCTACCGTATAGACAGTCAGGGTGACACCCATACTGTAAATAAAATGCCGAGGGTGTACGACACACCCTTAGCTACTAAATTTTTTCTAGACAGTGTCGTACACACCCTTAGCTACCAATTTGGCGCGAATTAACTATAACGGACACCGTCTGTAGCGAATGCGGTTTATTAGTCAACTGTCCTGTGGAGTTTTTCCTAAATTCTCGATATTTGTATCTAGCCCATATGAACATTGCTCAAATAATTCCGAACAGTGTCAATAAAACTGCCAGAAGACACGGTGTGCCTGACACTGTCGGCAAGTGGTAATACGCGTAACTAGCTACCGTTGAAAAAATTTATTAAAAACATGGGGGTGTCTAAGACACCCTGTTGTCAACAGTGTGTCTGACACTGTGTGGGGTACATAGGTTCCAAACGTTGGGGACATTATAACGTGAACGCCGCATAACGTTGAGCAAATGTCGACCGCGAGGACCGAAATGGACCGTTATCATCAGCTACATCTGGATATATACCACCTAACAGTCGAAATATCGATCAAACTTGCTCCACTCCACAAGACACCGGTTTGCGCGCCCCACCAATTTGGCGCAAGCTTAACTTGACATCGCTGGTAACTCCGATTTCAGAGTGAGATGATAACGCGAGAAAGTCACTTGAACGAATGAAAAAAGTGATACATCACTCAATGCTTTCTCCAGATAAAGCAGCTAACTCTATCGGCGTCATAAAAATGCCAAATCATGAAAGAAACACATTAAATCTCGCAATGTTAATATAGCTTGCGGAGTTAATTATAAAAATCATAAGACAGAGGATAACTGGATAGTATACAGAGTGTTTGGAGTGGGGAGCGCGATAAATTTGGTGGACGTAAAAACAGGGAGCAGGGGTCACTTTTACTGCAAAACCAGTGTTGCAATAGTAATTGCTTACTTGTCTAACTAAAACAGTGACTTGTGTCTTTTATTGCTTCTTTTGATAAAACGTCTTTCTGAAGCGCTGCCACCATATCCTCGCATAGGTTCCGTTTCACACATTTTTATTTATATAAACTATATGCAATTTTGGCGAATTTCGGCAATACGAGCGATATACATTCGTACGAAATCATTACCATAACGTTTCGTGGCTAAATCTTACACAAATGATTTGAAATTGTCGGAACATAAAGGTTTAACTTTACATTGTGTGTCTAGCGGAGATGATACGAGCGCGAATTTTTCCACAGGTTACAAAAATATAATGGATGAAAGTCAAAAGTCTCGTTAATCAGATATACTGCAAAATAGCATTGTAGGTATCAACACAGTAAATGTAAATCGTCTTAATGTTAACAGAATACATTTTTTCAAATTGGTGAAGTATTGGACAGTGTCCTGTTTTTGGATCCACCCATGTGGGTTTTGCTAACATTTATTAATCATTTTCATTTTTATTGGGCTGATTCAGGGATACCTGGCACAATTGTTGACATTCAGCAACAACCATGTCGGTATTAGGCACGTTACGTTACGTACATTACTATAGTGATGTCACGACGTATTGATATAAGGAAAGTTAACTATATTGTAAATCAAACAATAACTAACCAACAGTTGTTAATGAAAGGAAAACAAAATAGAACGCTTCAAGATATGACCAGTTTGGTTCCCAGAGCAGATAGAACGAAGCCCAAATGAATAGCCATGCGATGATAAACGGAACCAAAGCCAAGAGATTAATCTCGTTCATTTCTGCAACGATTGCACCTAAAATAGAAAACAATAATAGAATACTTCAAGATGTGATCAATTTCGTTCCCAGAGTAGATAGAACAAAGCCCAAACGGATAACAATGCGATGATAAACGGAACCAAAGCCAAGAGATTAATCTCGTTCATTTCTGCAACGATTGCACCTAAAATAGAAAACAATAATAGAATACTTCAAGATGTGATCAATTTCGTTCCCAGAGTAGATAGAACAAAGCCCAAACGAATAACAATGCGATGATAAAAGGAACCAAAGCCCAGAGATTAATTTCGTTCATTTCTGCAACGATTGCACCTAAAATAAAAAAAACAATAATAGAATACTTCAAGATGTGATCAATTTCGTTCCCAGAGTAGATAGAACAAAGCCCAAACGAATAACAATGCGATGATAAACTGAACCAAAGCGAAGAGATTAATTTCGTGCTTTGTATCAATAAATACAGGATTAATTTTAACTCTATTTAATCCCGAACCAATATGGAGTTAGAAAAAAATCCGGGTGAATGGGTGACTCGCACTGACCAAAGAACAAGTCAGCCTCTATAAACCACACTGCTGAGTCAAAAACTACTAACTCAGTCAGGGCCCTAATTCTATCGTACATTCATTCCCAGTCAATATTATTATTAAATGAGTTGCTTAAAAACTCAAACTATATTTAGAGTGTATATGCATACTTAAAGCTTAAATTTTGTCATTTAAAAACTAGATCGACCGTAATTCAATAATATAATGTAAAGGTTTTGTGATTTTTTGAAATCGTAAAACATTTTTAGCATAGATATTTTAAAATTTAGTATAACAGTTAATCGCATAGCATAAACAAATTTAGTATAATTTTTATCATATATTTTTAAAATAATCTTACCTGGTATAGGCATTAATTTCGGTTTACGCCGCATAGAACAGAGACGACACGTTTTTGCAATAACGGTGAACAACAGTTGACCCAAGTCTTTTAAAATGATCTTACCTGGTATAGGCATTAATTTCGGTTTACGCCGCATCGAACAGAGACGACACGTTGTTGCAGTAACGGTGAAGAACAGTTGACCAAAGTCTTTTAAAATGATCTTACCTGGTATAGGCATTAATTTCGGTTTACGCCGCATCGAACAGAGACGACACGTTGTTGCAATAACGGTGAAGAACAGTTGACCCAAGTCTTTTAAAATAATCTTACCTGGTATAGGCATTAATTTCGGTTTACGCCGCATAGAACAGAGACGACACGTTTTTGCAATAACGGTGAACAACAGTTGAACCAAGTCTTTTAAAATGATCTTACCTGGTATAGGCATTAATTTCGGTTTACGCCGCATCGAACAGAGACGACACGTTGTTGCAATAACGGTGAAGAACAGTTGACCCAAGTCTTTTAAAATGATCTTACCTGGTATAGGCATTCATTTCGGTTTACGCCGCATTGAACAGAGACGACACGTTGTTGCAATAACGGTGAAGAACAGTTGACCCAAGTCTTTTAAAATAATTTTACCTGGTATAGGCATTAATTTCGGTTTACGCCGCATAGAACAGAGACGACACGTTTTTGCAATAACGGTGAACAACAGTTGACCCAAGTCTTTTAAAATGATCTTACCTGGTATAGGCATTAATTTCGGTTTACGCCGCATCGAACAGAGACGACACGTTGTTGCAATAACGGTGAAGAACAGTTGACCCAAGTCTTTTAAAATGATCTTACCTGGCATAGGCATTAATTTCGGTTTACGCCGCATTGAACAGAGACGACACGTTGTTGCAATAACGGTGAAGAACAGTTGACCCAAGTCTTTTAAAATAATTTTACCTGGTATAGGCATTAATTTCGGTTTACGCCGCATCGAACAGAGAAGACACGTTGTTGCAATAACAGTGAAGAACAGTTGACCCAAGTCTTTTAAAATGATCTTACCTGGTATAGGCATTAATTTCGGTTTACGCCGCATCGAACAGAGACGACACGTTGTTGCAATAACGGTGAAGAACAGTTGACCCAAGTCTTTTAAAATAATTTTACCTGGTATAGGCATTAATTTCGGTTTACGCCGCATCGAACAGAGAAGACACGTTGTTGCAACAACGGTGAAGAACAGTTGACCCAAGTCTTTTAAAATGATCTTACCTGGTATAGGCATTAATTTCGGTTTACGCCGCATCGAACAGAGACGACACGTTGTTGCAATAACGGTGAAGAACAGTTGACCCAAGTCTTTTAAAATGATCTTACCTGGTATAGGCATTAATTTCGGTTTACGCCGCATAGAACAGAGACGACACGTTTTTGCAATAACGGTGAACAACAGTTGACCCAAGTCTTTTAAAATGATCTTACCTGGTATAGGCATTAATTTCGGTTTACGCCGCATCGAACAGAGACGACACGTTGTTGCAATAACGGTGAAGAACAGTTGACCCAAGTCTTTTAAAATGATCTTACCTGGTATAGGCATTAATTTCGGTTTACGCCGCATTGAACAGAGACGACACGTTGTTGCAATAACGGTGAAGAACAGTTGACCCAAGTCTTTTAAAATAATTTTACCTGGTATAGGCATTAATTTCGGTTTACGCCGCATCGAACAGAGACGACACGTTGTTGCAATAACGGTGAAGAACAGTTGACCCAAGTCTTTTAAAATGATCTTACCTGGTATAGGCATTAATTTCGGTTTACGCCGCATTGAACAGAGACGACACGTTGTTGCAATAACGGTGAAGAACAGTTGACCCAAGTCTTTTAAAATAATTTTACCTGGTATAGGCATTAATTTCGGTTTACGCCGCATAGAACAGAGACGACACGTTTTTGCAATAACGGTGAACAACAGTTGACCCAAGTCTTTTAAAATGATCTTACCTGGTATAGGCATTAATTTCGGTTTACGCCGCATCGAACAGAGACGACACGTTGTTGCAGTAACGGTGAAGAACAGTTGACCAAAGTCTTTTAAAATGATCTTACCTGGTATAGACATTAATTTCGGTTTACGCCGCATCGAACAGAGACGACACGTTGTTGCAATAACGGTGAAGAACAGTTGACCCAAGTCTTTTAAAATAATCTTACCTGGTATAGGCATTAATTTCGGTTTACGCCGCATAGAACAGAGACGACACGTTTTTGCAATAACGGTGAACAACAGTTGAACCAAGTCTTTTAAAATGATCTTACCTGGTATAGGCATTAATTTTGGTTTACGCCGCATCGAACAGAGACGACACGTTGTTGCAGTAACGGTGAAGAACAGTTGACCAAAGTCTTTTAAAATGATCTTACCTGGTATAGGCATTAATTTCAGTTTATGCCGCATCGAACAGAGACGACACGTTGTTGCAATAACGGTGAAGAACAGTTGACCCAAGTCTTTTAAAATGATCTTACCTGGTATAGGCATTAATTTCGGTTTACGCCGCATCGAACAGAGACGACACGTTGTTGCAATAACGGTGAAGAACAGTTGACCCAAGTCTTTTAAAATGATCTTACCTGGTATAGGCATTAATTTCGGTTTACGCCGCATCGAACAGAGACGACACGTTGTTGCAATAACGGTGAAGAACAGTTGACCCAAGTCTTTTAAAATGATCTTACCTGGTATAGGCATTAATTTCGGTTTACGCCGCATTGAACAGAGACGACACGTTGTTGCAATAACGGTGAAGAACAGTTGACCCAAGTCTTTTAAAATAATTTTACCTGGTATAGGCATTAATTTCGGTTTACGCCGCATAGAACAGAGACGACACGTTTTTGCAATAACGGTGAACAACAGTTGACCCAAGTCTTTTAAAATGATCTTACCTGGTATAGGCATTAATTTTGGTTTACGCCGCATCGAACAGAGACGACACGTTGTTGCAATAACGTTGAAGAACATTTGACCCAAGTCTTTTAAAATAAAAATCACTATCGGGATACCGAAAAACGTATATGGGATCGACAAGGCACGTCCCAAGGTAGTTACCGGAGTTACTGGCTGACCATATCCTGAAATTTGAGATATTTTTAAAACAAAACATATAATAAAATTGTAGCAATGATTTAATTGGTTGCCACTTGCACAGAAACATTGAAATTTAGCTGCAGTATATAATCGGTTTGTTTTGGCAACTATATACAATACTAACAACATTGAGAAGAACTATAAAATAAAAGGAACTAAACTATAATTTGTACCACTAGCATCGCGCAAGCGAATTCAAGGGTGAAACGGGGCGAGCGTGGTTTCATTTATGTTGTTCATTTTATGTAATCACCAGAACAGGCTGCGTTGATGTATATGCCATTCTAAAACGTCTAGCACCCTGAACCACTGAAAATCCTAAAACCTCTTCGGCACTTAACAGACGCAAAATAACTGAAGACGTTTGAAGTTATTCCTGCTGGTCTCTAGATAACCAAATCATTATATTTAGTGTTCTGATAACCTATATCTGTAGACCATTCTTGAAGTACAGCGTACAATACATATTACATAACCAAGCAAATAAAAACGTACTACATTTTGGAAATCGGGTTTGTCAACCGTAAAATGGATAATATTGTGAAGTTGAACTCCAGATAACAAAACCATCGCATTCAGCGTACGTGATAATGTAATAAACACTCGTTGTAAGGCAAAAACAAGGAAAAACAGGGTGGAAATCTAGTTCATTCATCCTTAACGCATTAAAACAACCTCTGCAGGAATGAAATACTCGTGCTGTTCTATAGCTAGCCAAATCATCGCATTCAGCATGCCAAAAGCGTATGTAAACAACTACTCTTGACGCCATGTACGCAATTGCGCATAGTGAAACTGGTAAAGACAGACTATATTCCGGAAATCGGGTTAATGGACCCCAGATATATCGAAGACCTCTGCAAATTTTTGAAATATTCGTGCTGGGCTTTAAATAACGGTAGATAACAAAACCATCGCATTCAGACTGCTTGATAACTTAATAGACACTCGTTGTATTCGGATAAAACTCGCAAAACATGCCGAAATTTGAAAAATAACGATATTTATTTCAAATGGTCAAGTAATTGTTTTCCGGTCAGCAGCAACCCAGGTACCAGTGTCCTAAAAGGATACTCAGCAAAGTTGCAGATACAGATGAGCTGATTCCATGTGATATCAACATGGTGCTCTTGGTTTTTCGGTACGAAGCCTGTGTGCCCAGAGATATGGACTGAGGAACCATCTTACCCGTATGGCCTGATTTGGCTTTGTCAAATAACGCGTAAAGACCTCTTTAGTTCCATTTTAACCCGGAATATGGGTTTGGGGCTTGCCATTTTCCCTCTTGCAACCTCAGTGGAAACTATCGCTCCTTCCGCTTCAAAACAGATACAATTTTTTCAGAATCCATTAGGTATAACCTAGCGAGTCACTTTGATAATTGACCCGAAAGTCGAACAACTTTCACATTCATTAATAATCACAAAACTGGCTATTGCAGCAAACACCTGGGAAAGACACTTTGATAATTGATCCGAAAGTCGAACAACTTTCACATTCATTAATAATCACAAAACTGGCTATTGCAGCAAACACCTGGGAAAGACACTTTGATAATTGATCCGAAAGTCGAACAACTTTCACATTCATTAATAATCACAAAACTGGCTATTGCAGCAAACACCTGGGAAAGACACTTTGATAATTGATCCGAAAGTCGAACAACATTCACATTCATTAATAATCACAAAATTGGCTATTGCAGCAAACACGAATGGCACCGGCACGAATGGGGACTCCTAAGTCACAGGCGTCTACCAAGGCCTGTGACTTAAAAACGGTAGGAGTTGTGTATATAGCAACCTGAAATACCTGTTTTGCATATTCAAATGATTGGAATGGAAAGGAAAACTGGTTGAGCTATTCGATCATTATCATTCATCGTCACTGTTAACCCTTTCCCGAATGGAATAATGTGTATTTCATACAATGTTGGACAAACTTTTGTCGCATCGGAAGATTCAAGCTGGATCGCTTGTATGAGAGCCTTGTACGCTAGTCACTACGCTATTTGGGAGCTGTTGCTCGGTTTTAAAATCTGATGCTCGCTATTAAAGGAACTTCACAAAGCAACGCACGTGCTTTATACACGCCGTACGACATACTAAACTCGTGCATCGCGTCAGGCAATGCACGTTGTTACAAATGTGTGACTCTATTGCGGGAAACGGTGAAGTCGGAAAGCGTTGACAAAACTTGTATTTTAGAGAAGCCCCACTTGTATATGATGTCAATTTGGATACATGAAAAAGCTCGTCGTGTCTATTCAGAAATTATGTATTAGGACCAATTTTGAAGAATGCTTTTCTAGAAAGATCTTTGGTACCGAAAATTTTCGAAGAAAATTTTTCTATAATAAATTATTTATAATTGTACTTATCATTGGAATCGCATTGACGAGCTGAGTTGAACGGTGCCAAAATCAGTTTTGTTCGTTCAACAAGCTGCTCTTAGGATTTGCTTTTAGGACTATGGATTAGACCAATAGGCACCACATAGCAGCCAGATAACGCCGTTCAATCAGACATCCATAAGTAGATCCAGCTGATTTTGAAGTTCGAACGGCATATGAACTTAGGCTCATGTCAACTTTAGGGTCCGGGATTTAATGCATGCCATGCCGTTCTCGATATACTAAGCCTAAGCCTTAGTCTTAGTCTAAAGTAAGGTTTCTATATGAGCCATGTACTAAGCCTAAGCCTAAATCGGGATGCTGCCGCTCCCCGAACCCCCCGCTCTAAGCTGTTCTTTTTTCTAACGTAATAACGTCCGGCACCTAAAGTTGACATGGGCCTGAACTTATACATTTAACGAGAATAAATTATTATAAAATTATAATAAATCAGGGCGTGAAAGGCTAAACAACATTAGTCACCTACCTATTGTGGTATACAAACTTGCAGCGTAAAACATTCCATTCCATAAATCCCAAACGGTTGCCAGGTTGTGACGGCTATCTTCGCTTTTGTTCTTGTTTTGCACGTCCAGCGATTCGCGACTGGAGGCACCACTGATTCCAGTCCGTATCGTCGCTCGACTACAATTCATTTTACGCTCGAACCAGGCAAAATTGATGTCAACTGCTTCCTGACCAAGATGTTGAAGTTGAGCAATTTGATTTCGGATCAAAAATTCTTTCCGAAAATCTTTGATTTTGGATAGACGTTCGGTCAAGAGCTCCCGTTCGTGCCCAGTTTCGGCCCACATAAAAACATAGCCACCGATAAATGTATACACGATTAGGACCATAATTGGAATAATATGAACTAATCCGGTCACCCGCGAACATCGTCGACATCCGCTTTCCTTAGGGACCGTGTGTGATCCACTGGCGATTGGGGATGCTTTCATATCAGCAATCGGTATTTATAGCTTCGACAAATATGGACACCGACTTAAGTTTATGGTTTTAAAGCCTTAATGTTTTAAAGCACAGCCTACGTTAAATGTTTATTTTTCTAACACTTGTCTAAAAACTGAGTATCAAATAATATTCATGAGATACCTTATTGATTAGTTTTCAATCTCCTTCTTTCTTCTAAAGTTTAGACAAAGCCTTAAATATTCTAATATTTTTTGTACATATAGTTGTTAGAAAAACTAATTCATCTACTAATAAATCCGATTTGTTTGAATAATTATTTACCATCGAATCTAGGTTTAAATCTAATAATAAGATAAAATTACTTCGAATTTTATAATGTAATTTCCTCGAATTTTAATCAATATAGAGAATAAGTTTCTTTCCATCAGGATAAATATTGCAGGTGTATTTATTTTACACAAAGTGATATTAATATATAATTAATTTATTTTTTTTAATTCGATTTATTTATGTAGTAAACTAATCGCAAGTTTCTCTAAAATGTTAGATTATTCAAACGTATTGAAACAATACTGCAAATTCTTAATATTAAGCATAAGGTATGGTTGCGCCATCAAGGCCCATGTCAACTTTAGGGGCCGAAGTATAATGCATGCCACGCCGTTGTCGATATACTAAGAATTAGTTTTAGCCTAAGCTAAGTCCCTATATGCGCCATGTACTAAGCCTAAGTCGGGGGGCTCCTGCCCCCGAACCTCCCGCGTTAAGCTGTTCTTTTTATAACGTTATAACGTTCGGCCCCTAAAGTTGACATATGCCGGAATCACAATCACAAAGTTCGGGCGGCTACGTTGAAAACCCAGCAATACGTAACTGAACGAAGAGGTACGGTAACAAACGATCGAAGCTAGATGACGCTACGAGAGATCGTATCAAATAAAACTGATCAATTTACTCCACATGTTACTGCAATCCATCTTTAACAGTTTGAAGAATTTTTGGCATTATTAGCTTACTTTTATGGTCACGCGTATTTTTGTTGCGATTGATTTACAATAGGTAATGATAATTTTATTAAATACAATACAGTCAACAATAATTCTTTCGTTTAAATACATCTACATTATTATTTGTTAATGTATTTAAGTGCTTGCATAGTGCCGAGTTACTTAAAACGGAACAATTCTAGGTACTCTAAACCTGGAAACGTGGTTATAGTTGTTTGTCTATACGACGAACGGAAGATTCGGGTCTCGTTGCTAGTCTTTGGCTCAATCATCGAAATAGTCATGAAATCTTCTTCAGAAATCATCATGAACTCTTGATACATGTTAAATTTTGTTGATGTTATGTATATCACTAGTTTCCGTATTTCGATAGTTACCAAATGACCAAATATTTGTGCTGAAATGAAATTAGACACTTGAATCGGCGGCGATGTTCGAAATGTGCCACTATTATTAATTTTTTGCTTCCGAAGGGCTATGACAAGAAATCTCGTCATCGGTTACAAGCGTAAACGGAAGTTACTGACACGAAAAGACTGGTGACCACAATCGGCGGCGATGTTCGAAATGTGCCACTATTATTAATTTTTTGCTTCCGAAGGGCTATGACAAGAAATCTCGTCATCGGTTACAAGCGTAAACGGAAGTTACTGACACGAAAAGACTGGTGACCACAATCGGCGGCGATGTTCGAAATGTGCCACTATTATTATTTTTTTTGCTTCCGAAGGGCTACCGACAAGAAATCTCGTCATCGGTTACAAGCGTAAACCGGAATTTACTGACACGCAAAAGACTGGTGACCACAATCGGCGGCGATGTTCGAAATGTGCCACTATTATTAATTTTTTGCTTCCGAGCAAGCTCGTACCCATTTTCTGTCTGGGTACCCTGGAGCCATAGTCGCTTGATCAATAAGACTATACGAATGGGAGGGCTCGAACAAACGACCTCATGATTGTGAGAATGTGATTGCGACCTCTAACCGATGCGCCACACGACGAAATTTATATCATGACATAACGTCAAACAATGCTATATATCACGGAAACCGAGTGTTCAAACTACTAAAATCCACACTTAAACTTTCCAAAATAATCGAAAATTTTGAAAGTTTGTGTATCTGCTTTCCAAATGTTAGTTGTGGTCACCAGTCTTTTCGTGTCAGTAACCTCCGTTTACGCTTGTAACCGATGACGGAATTTCTTGTCATAGCCCTTCGGAAGCAAAAAATTAATAATAGTGGCACATTTCGAACATCGCCGCCGATTGTGGTCACCAGTCTTTTCGTGTCAGTAACTTCCGTTTACGCTTGTAACCGATGACGAGATTTCTTGTCATAGCCCTTCGGAAGCAAAAAATTAATAATAGTGGCACATTTCGAACATCGCCGCCGATTGTGGTCACCAGTCTTTTCGTGTCAGTAAATTCCGTTTACGATTGTAACCGATGTCGTTATTTATTTTTATAGCCCTTCGGTAGCAAAAAAAATAATAATAGTGGCACATTTCGAACATCGCCGCCGATTGTGGTCACTTTCGAGTGTAGTAACTTCCGTTTACGCTTGTAACCGACTGACGAGATTTTTTCTTATAGCCCTTCGGAAGCAAAAAATAATAATAGTGGCCCATTTCGCACCTCGGCGCCGATCGTGGTCACCAGTCTTTTCGTGTCAGTAACTTCCGTTTACGCTTGTAACCGATGACGAGATTTCTTGTCATAGCCCTTCGGAAGCAAAAAATTAATAATAGCGGCACATTTCGAACATCGCCGCCGATTCAAGTGTCTAATTTCATTTCAGCACAAATATTTGGTCATTTGGTAACTATCGAAATACGGAAACTAGTGATATACATAACATCAACAAAATTTAACATGTATCAAGAGTTCATGATGATTTCTGAAGAAGATTTCATGACTATTTCGATGATTGAGCCAAAGACTAGCAACGAGACCCGAATCTTCCGTTCGTCGTATAGACAAACAACTATAACCACGTTTCCAGGTTTAGAGTACCTAGAATTGTTCCGTTTTAAATACGGCGTTATGCAAGCACTTAAATACATTAACAAATAATAATGTAGATGTATTTAAACGAAAGAATTAATTGACTGTATTGTATTTAATAAAATTATCATTACCTATTATAAATCAATCGCAACAAAAATACGCGTGACCATAAAAGTAAGCTAATAATGCCAAAAATTCTTCAAACTGTTTGAGATGGATTTGCAGTAACATGTGGAGTAAATTGATCAGTTTTATTTGATACGATCTCTCGTAGCGTCATCTAGCTTCAGAAAATTCAACGCGCACTGAAGTTGGGCAACCTCAAAGATTTTGTGCAGTCAGTTTTAATTGATATGATCTCTCGTAGCGTCATCTGGCTTCAGAAAATTCAACGCGCACTGAAGTTGGGCGGCCTCAAAGATTTTGTGCAGTCAGTTTTATTTGATATGATCTCTCGTAGCGTCATCTAGCTTCAGAAAATTCAACGCGCACTGAAGTTGGGCGATCTCGATGATTTTGTGCAGTTTATCACAAAACTTTTTTTAATAATTAGATTCATTATTTGCTTGCTTTAAAACAGGTCGCTTTGGCGTTCAATTTTTCAGCGTGAATAACGAACTATGGTTGTTATAGTGTCACTCTGAGCCCGCTATAAAAATTGGAAAGGAGAACTTTAGATAGTAGGTGTCCATAAAGTTACTCCCTAAAAAACGGACCCGCCCTTATACCATTGCCGTCATCACCACGCATCGAAGGCTTACGGAAAACTTTAGCACTATAAAAACTACATTTAAGGCAAAATTGGGGAAAAATGGCGAAAATGATGAGAGAAAATTGAGGATAAAAGATGAAATTTTTGTTTTATCTCTCCCTGGCCTACACCTCCTGACCTACCCCCTGCCACCATCGCTCCGTAGCCTACATCTCCTAACCTAACCCCTGCCACACATCCCCCTCGCTTCGCAGACACCATCAATCCGCTAAGCCGGCCACCGAGGACATATATGCTTCGGAGAACATACTTTCTTTAGCTTACATATATCTTCATACCACATTAATAAATGCGTTAGTGCTAAATTCACCACCAACACTGGTTTCCGGCGTTAATACCATGCACTTATTGTAACCCATGGATTATTTTTCATAATACTTTATTTCTTTCAGACACTTAGTATGACTTACTATTTGCTGCGGTTGAGTGGCAAACACCACGCTCTTTTGACATTTTTGACAGAGGTTGGAAGATCTCTGAGACTCTCTAAGAATTGCGCTTGGATGTACCACAACTAAAACAATATTTATATGTTGTTACGTTACTGACAAATATTTTCTATGTGTCTTGGTTGTTATGTAATTTGGTCTCCACACTCAAAATACATTCGGTGAAATTTAAAAGAAGTTTCTTTGAATTTTGCACCGCCAGATATACATTTAAAATTTAAAGATATATTTCTTGAAATTTCAAAGAGTTATTTTGGAAATTTCAAATATAAGTAATTCTTTAAAAGAGAATTCTTTGGAATTTAAGTAATGTTTGTTTAAATTTTAAAAATGTTATCTGGTGGGTCAAAATTCAAAGAAATTTCTTCTAAATTTTAGAGAAACTTATTTTCAGTGGATGGGATATATAGGTTTAGCTTTCAGGACATTGACTCGCTTCAAGAAAGAAAAGCGAACCATTCGCTTAAGTTTTCAAGTCCATGTGAAGACCTAGCAATCCCACATGATAGTTCTCGATGATTGAACAATTGGTCATAACCGTTACGAATCTGTTGACGTAAATATAGGCCTACTGCAAAATGGAAGGTGGGTGGAATGTACACCAGTGTACCATCTGGGAAACAAAAATTTTCTGCATATTTCTTACTGTTAGGGGAAAAAATAAACGTGGAATGTCTTTGTGAATAAAATATTAACCTTTATACCACTTATCTTAAAATAGACCTGCCATCATATGCTCCTCACATGTTGCTGTTTATGAAATCATGTACAAATGGTGAGTTACTCTAGCAACCTGGATTCGACAAATTACATCTACGGTATGAAATATAATTATGAACATATTTGGATAGAACAAGCAAATAAACGGCAAAACATAAAGCGGTGCTATTGTACGAACAGCAACAAAATCTACCAATCCAGAATCCACCAACAAAAAAGTATCGCCTAATCACATTTCACCAAAAAACATTTCTGGGTAAATATTAACCCTCTGCTTCGTTTAGTTCCTCTGATGCAGCTTAATACACTACGATGTAGTGAATTCACTCAGTTCGCTGCGTAGCGTGCATTTGGCTGTGTGTTGAAATTCGCTCTCATTGTAATGAGCATTAAGGGTCACAGCAACAGCGCCCTATAGCTTCGCGTTTAGCGAGCGCAACTTTAGCGCAAACAAATCGGATTAAAATCGCCGCTCCGGTAGCTGTTTGTTCAACGCTAGTCGAAGTTTCAAACTAATTCCTGACGTAACTGGTTAATCAGAATTAGGTACAATGCTTGTGTAAAGTTCTGACAGTGTAACGTTTACAGGTGGAAATGAAATGCATGCAATTCCGTTTTCGATATACTACCCCTAAGTATGAGAATTACTCTAAGCTAATGTCCTCGTATAGGCCTTATACTAAGCTTGAGCTTACGTCGGGCTGCTGCCGCCACCGAAATCCCGCACTAAGCTGTCATTTTATCAAACAATATAACGTCCGACCCCAATTTCGATGGGTGGATAGGTCATTTGAAACGATATTGACTGGATAGCCATGTGAACTCTCTACATATAGTTTCAGACCGGTAGTGGTTCCCGTGAGTTTGTGGATTTAAATACCGTTATAAGAAGACAGGTTGTATATAGCTGATGAAGCCGTTCCATTATATGAATCGTACACCTAAATCCCAGAACTATTCAATGTATTTATGTAGATGAAATGGTTGCACCGTCTATAGAATTTGAAATCACTAATTATTATAACATCGCTGATAATCGAATTCGTGTATACACTAATGCAATAGAAGATTTACAGTGCTGAACTTCGTTTTTACTTACGTCGCCTGTAAAACCTCGCGACTGGTTTACAATCGATAGTTAAAATTTTTTTGTATATTGTTATTTTAGACCTGGTGGTATTAACATCGATGTTGTGCTAACGAAGCAAGAAAACACATATCATGGCCCAAGTTTTGAAATCCGAAACCCGGCACGAAAAGCCTAAGCGCTGCACACTTGAATACTGAAACATTTAAATTTTAAAGGTTGTTGTTGTTGTTGTTTATAAACTGCACACTTGAATTCAAAAGTATATCCCATAGCTTGTCGAATAGTGCTCCAAGATGTCAAGAACCATCAAAATGTGTTCAGCGGCCCAAAGAACCCATGCCCATAGAAAATTACAGCCATTTACTAAGGGGTCAAATTTGCTGATACGTTATCGAGAAACTGATGAAAGAGGTATTTCCATGAGTATTTTTCAAACATTTTCAAAATTAGATTAGATACTGTATTGGTCACCCAACAGTTACACTCGTAGCATATAGTAGAGGCATAGGTCCATGCTAGACTCTTGAAGTAGCGTGACGCTCAAGTCACACAAATTCATATACGTTGTGGGATGATTTGTTTGATTTTCGCGTCATTTGACAACCTTGTAGTTGTAGTCGAATTTTTCATTTATGTCCTGTCCTCCCCAAATTTCGTCCTGTCTTCCCCAACTTTTGTGTCAAGTTTAAACAAAAAATAAAATTTATTTTTGTTCTGTTCAATTCCGGAACAGTAGTTAGGGGCATAATAAACGTTGGAGGCGGGTAACAAAACTGAAGTCAGAAAGGTAGGACAAAAGTTAAGGGCATCAGGATCAAAGCTTGGGGGGAGAAGGGCAGGACGGAGATAGAAAGCTTGTCTTTATAAAACACAAACACATGACCCCATAAAATTGAACCCGTAATCTCATAACCTATATATAACGCTATGGGCTATGAGTGGTACACGGTTCCTCAATTACGTGTTACCGCCCAATGATATAACTTTCACCAAAATCCGACCAGTTTTCCGAAAACGTTGCTAAGCCGCAAACAGTTAGGAGCAGCCACTTAGTATTAGCTACAACGCAGGCCTGTGTTACGTGCGTTATTATTGCTTGTGACTTCCGCTGTAACACAGCTTATATAGTTAAAGCGGGCCATGTCAACTTTAGGGGCCGTACGTTATAACGTTAAAAAAAGAACGGCTTACAGCGGGGGGTTCGGGGGCGGCAGCCCCAGACTTAGGCTTAGGCTTAGTACATGGTTCATATAAGGACCTTAGGTTAGGCTAAGACTAAGGCTTCTGCTTAGTGTATCGAGAACGGCATGGAATGCATTATACTTTGGCCCATAAAGTTGACATTGTACGTTAAAGCCGTGCATCGAAATGTTTTAACGCACGTTTAGCTAAATTAGCTTTATTACACGTCAGTTGTGGCGAAGCCAGGCGGGCGTTAATAAGAAATTTGTTTGCACCGTTGTGTTGTTTTGTCCGTTAAAACTCGTGCTGACACAGTTGTATGAACTCGTCACAACCATGCGCAAAAATCGCTTAATGCACGATGACTACAACTTTTACTGGTAAATTTAAATTTCTTCGTTGCAAACAACATAACAAAAGCTCAATCGTTTTTCTCTGATTCAAATTCCGACCATCGCATAAAAGTTTCGGGGTAAATAATCATCGTGTATAAAAATTCCCTCGGTCCTTTCGTTTATATTTAAGTGAACCTTATAAATTAAAAAAGATACCTACCGGTGATGGATAAAACTACCAAAACTACATGTATAAGCGACATGATAAAACCAATTAAACGATTTAATTTCAATAAATATAAGCCGATTATTTAATAGAAGTAGTAAGCTAATGCTGTTTAAAATGCACAACTTTTAGCGTTAAAGACAAAAATAACTATAAAAGTATTGTACAAAAATGCTTTTGCAATTAATAAACATATTATTTTGCAGATTGGTTCATACGTCATAAGTCATACCGTTTGCCTGTAATTACATTTGTTATCACAAAAGTTTCTAGCGATTTGCAAAAGACTATGCCTATAGCAAATTTATAATGTGTTATAAATCAAAACTAATGCATGCTTATATATGCTTATTTACATACGTGTACTTATGCATATGTATAATTCATAACCCATTATAAATAAGTGCTCTGATGAAAGGGCAGGTTATGCTGCTAGTAATCTGTTATGCAAGCAATCCGATTCTCTGAAGGTAGTTCACACGTTCAAACCTTTAGCACAAAATTTTGATCGAAATATGACTGTAATTTATAATTGAGAAATATGGTAAATTCCGGCGCTTGAAGATTGATTTTGCAACGTAAAATTTGAACTCAGAATTTCTCAAGATGAATATTTCTGCGCTCATTGACAAAAGTTCTGCACAAGTTAGAACAATGTTGGCACATTCAAATTTGTCAATCATGCTAAATGTTTTGAAATTTTTAATTTAAATTTATATCTAAAATCTTGATTGAAATGTTTGAACGTGCGAATGCAGCTTTAGTCTAATAACTAAATACAAGCTTACCACCGGAATATTTATTGAATATTGAAATTAATATACCGATCTCATCAAATCCACATCGGCGTTGTTCAAGCTGCTTCCTGAAAAATCAACATCACACTTGGGTTTGCACACCAAGTCCAAAGAAGCATTTTTTCTGAAACAAACAGAAGCGAAGCGTAACACAACAAACAGAAGTAAATCATACATGCTCGAAGCCCGAGGTCCGTTGAGTGTAGTCGTGTCGTCGACGAAGCGAGTCTCACGAAAGTTGTGGCGGCCTTAGCGCTGCGAGAGGTGGATTGTGCGGCCTTAGTGCCACCGATGGGTTCGGCCCCTGCGGAGCCGCTAGTATGCGTTTAGACGACCCGTAGCAGGAAGGAGGTGGGGTGTGATTTGACGCCTCTGTGGATAACCCCTTACCCAAACCTATAAGCATGTATCAAGCAAATGTCTATTTCTATGTTAATCATACGTAGACTTTTATAGCCGTTATCCAGAATTGAAGTTTGATATAATTCTTGCAGCTGCATTATTATTTTTATATTAAGTTCACAGCGATTCTGTAGTGTCTGCCGTTAATATGTGTAGCATCTACAAATACTAGATTTGCCAATTTTTATTGTTTGTATTCAGTTGACCGATAAATAATTAATCATAGATTGTCTATAAGAGAGGTATGAGGCTACGCCTCTTAGGGTCGAGCCCCCATCCCTAAACATATTTTCCCCGATGCCAAGAGCACGTAACCCTAACTCACACATCCCATCTCCCGGCAGCGAAAGCGAACGCATGGAAAATTTTGGGAAACTGGCAATAATTAGAAAAAATTATGAGAGAAAATTTGCACCAATAGGAAAAATGGGGAAAAAATTCAGCGGAAACTGCGAGAATCGACATTATCGGTGGGAAAATTTAACATATTAAATTGTTATCAAAAATATATGTGTGTCATATAGATATAACAATTAAACTGCTTATGTACACTAGAAGTTGTCGTAGAATCACATTATAACTTCTGACAAATCATGGCATTACCGCCCAATAACACGCCTAAAGTAAATAAACCATCACAAATTCACGGTGACGCTTTTAAACATACCATGCAATCTATAGGAAACTTTGCAATGCAAGCCTTATCATATAATTCTGTAACGAAGAACGATCGAACGCTAGGATTTTATATGTAATTTGCTTACTCTGGACTTTTCGGGAATGTCAGACTGTCGTTACGAATAGCAATGGGACTTTGATCCTTTAATTCAATATGCAGCTTAAGCCAAATCAATATCTCAAAATACTCAAACTCGACTATCAGCCTGGCCTTAGACTCGATGTTAGAACTTGATCACCAACAATAATCATGGAAAAATCAGAATGTGCAAAAAACATTACACCATGTTCTGGTACACTAATCTTCTCCGCGCTCGTAACCTGTCCACCAGGTTGAACACGATTGACGTGTATGTATTCCTGAGATGTGCGGACTATAATGCCTACACAGATGTTCTCAATTATCGTTTCTGGGAATACTGTTTAACATCGAACATGCATGACTTATTTGTAATTGAAGAGTTACACATATCCTGAAGACATGTGTCACTACCACTTGTCGGCAATAATACCAAAGTCCTGTGCGCCTGCGAAAATGCTCTGATATTACTTCATGAAAATATTTCTTATTTAGCGTTGTATCATATGTAATGAAATTAGGCAAAGAAAAGCGAACAGTAGTGTTTGAATTAGGTTCGTTGTACCCTACATTTACAACTCGCACGAAAGGTAAAATATTCTTAACTCTTATCCGAGGAATTTCAAGTATATAGCCGAAACGCGTACTCATAATATCCATCATCACCGGATATACGGTGACAAGATGATAAAATTATTCTGGGTCATGTACTTATACTGTATCGGCTAAAGAATATTTCCTCTGAACCAATAATCGTATTTGAGCTGCGTTCAAAATATCGGCCGACAGCGTTCTGTCATTGCTAGCCGAGACCGCTGCTTTAATTAAATTTCTTACGTCATTTATAAATCTTACGTCTTTTATACGGTTTTAATGTAAGGTCAAGTTGGTTTGCTAAGCTGGCTCGATGCGATAATTCACCAAATTCATCTGATAAATTCTGTAAACCCGTATCTAGTCTTGTGGATAGGTATTTCACGGCATGGTCAAATTGACCAATATTTTTAGCCTGTGAATCTACCAATTTCACCTGTTCCTGACCTGGCACGGAGTAGACAAAACTATCTGATTTTAAGTACGAACTATTATTTGTTTCGTAGTCACTAGATTCTAATCTTGCCCCACTCCTACTCCTCAAATTATATTCAGCCGTATTTGTCTGAATCCCTGGAGTTTCACAAAACGGCAGGATTAAATGCAACGACCAAAATTCACCAGACTCAGCTATGAAGAACCGAATCTCGGTAGGACCTCCAACTGTAATGAAGAACAAACGAACGCTAGAAGTTTATGAGAAATTCGATACTCTGGACTTTTGGAAACGTCCGGCTGTCGTTATGAAAACGATTAACTCTGACGCTTATTTCAATGTACCACTTAAGTCGAATGAATGCCCCAAAATACTCGAATTAAACTCTCAGCCCCCCCTCTAGGTTATAATACTATCACTGTCTATGTTATAAAACGGTACTTCAAAAATCAATTAAAAGGGTACAATAGTTTTTTTTAATTTGACTCGCATTTAATAAAATTTATCTAACGAATTACATCTTACTATATATTATATTTCCTCAGAAAATTTCCAATACGGCGCTTCTTTGTGCTGTGAGTCTGTTTTGAAATTCAATTTAGATTGACATTTAAAAAACATTTCGCAATAAATAAGTTATCATTATTTTAAGATAGAACAATTTAAGGTTGTTTTTGATCAATTTTCATTACCTAGGTTTTGTATTGCACCGATACTGCTTCGTTGCTGTTGGAGGGAGTTGAGTCAAAACAATCTGCTAATAATAGTTTACTTACATACCTCTGAATAATTTTGTTAAATGTTATTTGAATTTTAAACTTTACTATTTTAAACTTCACTCAAAATTACTTTGAGCTAACATTTGAGTTAATAGCAGCTTTGGTATTTAAGTCACCTCACGAACTGCTCGAAGCTCCACTTCAGTTTTACCGTCATAGAGTTCGGCAGTTATTGCTCTGCCTCATTTTAGTTCGACAGTGACAGTTGTTGCTTTGCCTCACTTCAGTTGTTCTTCAGTTTTAGTCGTTAGATGATTGCGTGATAATTTAGAGTTTTGTTCGTTGGTTGGTCGTTTGCTAGTGCCTTCTTCTGTGGTTGTTGTAAGTCAGCCTTATATTGTAGTTTGGTCTTTACGGTGGTATTAACAGGTTACTTTGTCGCTAGTAGCTTAAAGAGTTTGGACTTTAGCTCATTTGTATTACGACATAGAGGCATCTCTGCTTATCGGTTACTCCCGCAAGCTGCATCTCAGCATCCTAGTATTTGGCGAGTATTGTGGATAGCCACACGGTCCGTAGATTTTAAAGATTTTGTTTAAAGAAGTAAAGACAGAGACACTGCGGCATGATGATTAGCTTTAAAGAGCACGTGCTCGCTTTTGCGATATTCTAAAAGAATTTATCGTTTTTCTGTTTTGAATATATTATTGATTATTCAGCTTGGTGGATTTTGTACGTGAGCACCTTGCTCATCATTTCAGTTGAAGTTGTTTGTTTTGAACCGCAGTACATTTACAGAGATTACTCCTATTGAACCCGCACACACTACTTTTGCTGAGAATAAGCACAGCGTATTTGTGTATACACGCATAGACCGTGATAGTATTATAGCCTAGAGGCCAGGCCGAGAGTTTAATTCAAGTATTTTGGGTCATTCATTCGACTTAAGTGGTACATTGAATTTAGCGTCATAGTTCATCGTTTTCGTAACGACAGTCGGACAATCCCAAAAGTCCAGAGTATATCGAATTTCTCGTAAACTTCTAGCGTTCGATTGTTCTTCGTTACAGTTCAGTAATAAGCAAATAATAACCACAATTTACTAGTAAAGTTAGAGTATATTTTTTTGCAGAATTGGAGAATCGACAAATTAAAATCTTTGAAATCTAGGGGTAACTGGGTTGCTCCACAAAGCGTCTGCTTGGTCTCTAGTGCGACTCATCAAACACTATGTTTACATTCAATATTATTATATAAATCAGTTTTTGTATTTAAATATTTGTGATTCCGGCGGTGTACATTGATTGAACGGATCGCTCTTTGTACACTCTTCCATCTTGTCTTGACCGTCTCCCAATCGGTAATTTTCTATATTCTCTATTATTTTATTAGGATTTATTTTTTACACAAAAAGTAAACAATTATTGCTTGATACTTTGAAAAAAAAATTAAATTTTATTTTCACAATTATAATTGTATTATTATAAAAATACATTATTTTCTCTTTTCTCAATTTACTCAAACATCATTTTTATTGACATTGTTAACCTAGTATACAACTACAGTTCAGCCGTAATTTTATATTATTTTTATGACTAAAATATATTGTGACAATTTGTATATATTGTTTAAACAGCAATAAATATAATTTTACTGAAATAGCGCGGTATATACTGAAATATAAGCGGTATTTTATTCAATCTTGATTATATATATATACTATATATATATAGTGTAAATGTAATATATTTTATAAATCTTCAGAGGGCATTGCAATTTTCAGACACGTTAAGGGTGATGCTCCCCGCACATATTTGTTTTTCAGGCGCACCTATATAGTTGGTCACCATAATATTGCGATGCCTCCCACCCACACTTTGAAAAATTCTAACGCCACTGCATTTATTTTATATATATATAGCATGAACATGTTTTCAAAAAATAATTTGTAATAGTTCAACAACTTGCTTGTTAAAAACGCTTGCGGCTTCGCAATCGGCTTATAAATTTAGATTATTTTTGCATATCGCGCAGCAGATAAAATTTTGATAATTTTTTGCATAACACGCATTAAAAGCAGCCAAATTGCAAGCCTTAACAAATAGCACAATTGCCGTGTTCTATAGATATATATTTGATATAATTCAGGTAATCCCAAGTTTAATCGCACAATTTTAAGCAATGAGATATTATTTTCGGTACAGTGATATGATATTTTGTATTATAAATACGCTCTTTTGCATCTATTAGTATCACATATTATCCTGTTGCAGCATTTTAGTTATCAATATTTATCGTGAGAGTAATATCAGATTTCGATTGTTGTTGAACCTGAAAAGGACGCATTCAATAAATACTGAGCAA
>JASANE010003145.1:0-16446 GCA_030248225.1 Trileptium ribeirensis | reverse complement strand
AAAGTACCGTGATGTCAAGTGGATAATCGCCCCTATTTCTCTCTAAGAGCATGTATAGGGTATAGAGTGTCAAGAAGAAATGTGGTGTAATATAAATATGTTACTATATGAATGAAACATGGCCCAAGCTGATCTTTTTCTCTGTGGCGATGCCAGGTGTCGATGGACATTTGTAGCGGGTTAGCCACTTCTACGGTTTGAATAGCCCACTCAAAGAAGATCCCCCGAGACTCGGCATCTCCTCTTCCTCTTCCCGATCATATGGTGCGAGGATAATTGCAGCGAAAATTACTAAAAATAGGTCAGCAAGTGGTAAAAATTAGGAAATCGGGAAATAAGATATGTTTACATATGTATGCATATATATATATATATATATATATATATATATATATATATATATATATATATATATATATATATATATATATGCAAAATCGGAACCCATGTTATTCCTTTATTTCTCATATTTTAAGATAATCGTTAATAAGCATTATACGGTCACTATAAGTTTTCAAGCTCGCACAAAAAAATGGAGTTATTCATTTGAATCTAACTCTTATCGATGTACCTTTTTGGAATGGTACTGTAGCTTCTGGGACCCACTCTGAGAACCATGCATGATTTCGTGATTTTCAATCTAATATCATATTTCGTTACATCTGCTATTATAAAGCTATTCGACGACACTTAAAATGGTGGTTTGATTTATTTGAACGTGTCAGTGACCAATGTACTCTTTTATAAATATCCCGCATCATGCATGTCTTGGTTTTCAATCTAGTGTTATAATTTGTTGCATCCTTGGCAATAAAGCCTTTTGAAAATACTGAAAACAATGAAGTCAATCTATTTAACTATATCTGTGAACAATTTACTTTTATGGAATGGTACTGTATGCAATGGGACCCTCTCTTGAACAGTGCACGATTCCATGATTTTTGACCTAATGTTATCATTTGTTGCATTTGTTGTTACAAAAGGTTTCGAGGATGCTGAAAACAATGAAGTGATATATTTATGTGTATATGTGACTACTTTAAACTTTTTAAAATAATACTGCATCCCATGGGACACCCGCTTGAGTCGTATATTTATGTGTATATGTGACTACTTTAAACTTTTAAAATAATACTGTATCCCATGGGACACCCGCTTGAGTCGTATATTTATGTGTATATGTGACTACTTTAAACTTTTTAAAATAATACTGTACCCCTTGGGACACCCGCTTGAGTCGTATATTTATGTGTATATGTGACTACTCTAAACGTTTTAAAATAATACTGTATCCCATGGGACACCCGCTTGAGCGTATATTTATGTGTATATGTGACCACTTTAAACGTTTTAAAATAATTCTGTATCCCATGGGACACCCGCTTGAGTCGTATATTTATGTGTATATGTGACTACTTTAAACGTTTTAAAATAATACTGTATCCCATGGGACACCCGCTTGAGTCGTATATTTATGTGTATATGTGACCACTTTAAACGTTTTAAAATAATACTGTATCCCATGGGACACCCGCTTGAGTCGTATATTTATGTGTATACGTGACCACTTTAAACGTTTTAAAATAATACTGTATCCCAAGGGACACCCGCTTGAGCTGTTCATGATTCCCTTGATTTTCAACCTATTACGTTTTTTTATATTTGTGGATGCTGCATTATAAAGGGATGCTGATAACAATGAAATGATTCTTATGAATGTATCTTTGACCAAAATAATATTTTGATATGACGTTGCATGCTCCGGGACTCCCACCTATTTATGCCAGTGTGGTTTTGTGGGTTTCAGTCTAATGAATAAATTTGTTAAATCTGCGAATAAAAATTTTTGAAAAGCAGGTTAAAATGATGATCTGATTCGTCCAAACGTATACATTACTATAAACGTTGATCAGTGATACCGCTTGCTGCGCAACTGTAGGTTGACCGGCCTTCTTGTATAATGTACGTATTTGTTGGCAGCAGACTTCAAAAAATTTAACGAACGATTTGATTGTCAGACGTTTCAGTTAAATTCACAATTTGTAAGTGAAACTTCATCTATGTCAAAAAATAATTTTCTCAGTAGATAAATTTAAAAATTCAAGACATTTGGGGGTCTTTATATAAACATGGCATTACGGAGGTTTGTTTCTCTGGTGTGTATTTACGATACTGAATTTGGTTAAATTATGCAATTTTGATATAAAAATATATAATTAACACATCGTTTTTGCATCGTTAATGCATACTTGTTTGGAAAGTATTTTAAAGATTCTGATATGTATTAAATGTAACTATTTCTCAGAATTTAGCAAGTCCAGTTGGCCGAACTACAAACTGTTCTGAAGCATATGATAGGAAAACTCTCTTTTCACCCTTAGCAGTTCGTATAGTCTTTACAGGAGTGTACCCTGGACCAACAACCTGGATTTCATCTCATAGTTTAGAAGATTCTGTGACATGATTAACCCGCGCTAACTTTTACATAAGTGTACCTTAGCCAAATTTTAGTGTTTGGCTCTGTCTAATTAGCGTTATTATTATTCCTGTTGCACACTTGAGTCTTGCAAAAATAACAAGTTAATAATGAAGATGTCTGGTTTTTTTTCGATGACTTGACACTACAGTTGTGCATTAGATGTTTTCGGGTCGCTTAGTATATTCTAGGCATTCCTGCTTATTATTGGACGAGGAACTAAAATGGAAGCTATGCGTTTTACTTCAATATTTACGGTTTAGTAATGCCAAGAGTGTAGAACAGCAGTATAGCAGTAGTAGTTTAGTAGAGCAATAGTAGTAGTTTAGTAGAACTAAGAGTGTTAAAATAGCAAGTTAATAATGAAGTTTTCTGGGTTTTTCCCGATGACTTGACACTACAGTGATACATTAGATGTTTTCGGGTCGCTTAGTATACTCTAGGCATTCCTGCTTATTATTAGACGAGGAACTAAAATGGGAGCTATGCGTTTTACTTCAATATTTACGGTTTAGTAGTGCCAAGAGTGTAGAGCAGCAGTACACCAGTAGTAGTTTAGTAGAGCAATAGTAGTAGTTTAGTAGAACTAAGAGTGTTAAAATAGCAAGTTAATAATGAAGTTTTCTGGGTTTTTTCCGATCACTTGACACTACAGTGATACATTAGGTGTTTTCGGGTCGCTTAGTGTACTCTAGGCATTCCTGTTTATTATTAGACGACGAACTAAAATGGAAGCTATGCGTTTTACTTCAATATTTACGGTTTAGTAGTGCCAAGAGTGTAGAGCAGCAGTAGAGCAGTAGTAGTTTAGTAGAGCAATAGTAGTAGTTTAGTAGAACTAAGAGTGTTAAAACAGCAAGTTAATAATGAAGTTTTCTGGTTTTTTTTCCGATGACTTGACACTACAGTGATACATTAGATGTTTTCGGGTCGCTTAGTATACTGTAGGCAATCCTACTTATTATTAGACGAGGAACTAAAATGGAAGCTATGCGTTTTACTTGAATATCTACGGTTTAGTAGTGCAAAGAGTGTAATGCGAAAATTTTGTGAAAGAGAATGACACTGCGTCAAGCTCATATGCTTTGACGTATCCGATGACGTGGCCGCATTTCGGTCTACCAACCGAGGGGGCTAAACATTTCCCAACGTAACCTTGACGGTTGGTGTCGGGGACCGAGGCACGATAACGTTATCGGATACGACAAAGCATGAATGAATCTGATCTAGTGTCATATTAACCTTGCACAATTTTTATCATACATTCCTGGTAGTATCAAGAGGTCATACCAAATTCTTGAAGAGAGTCTGACACTCTTTGAAATCGCCATATAAACGTGTCGGATAAGAATGACGGATCTATTTTGACTTACATATTTTCAAACATATTTTCAAGTTCTTTCCCTCCAAAAACTTAAAAATCTAAAGCGTTGTGGTTATACATATTCAGATTTGATCGCTAATTTACAGTGAATTTAACCCTTGGTTATTTGCTGAAAAAAACCAGGCAAGAAAATGCTGAGATTTCTACGATTTACGTTTAGTGTCATTTTTGGAAATAACTTAGCCAGTGTCCGCAACTTTTAAGAAGAATGTACCTTTTTATTTTTGTTCATCTAAGATTCAGTAAATCCACCTATTGTTAAATAAGACAATTTATTCGAAATGTTAGGAATTCTTAAAAACCACAATGTTTTCTCAAATTCCAAGTTTTTCGTTTTAAAATACTTTAAAAATCCTTAAAATCCGTTTTTAAACTACCTTAAAATTTAAGTCCTGATCTGTTTTCTGTTTCCCGTTTTGCTTGTACGAATGATAGCAGAATTTATGTTTTCTTGTATCAATCGTATCAGTGGTCCACCTTCGTTTTTGACAAGACCATACTTTGTTTCATTGAAAACTTCATGTTTCTTCTAGTTTTTAAGTTATTTTTTCCGACTAAAAATCTAAATTCTGTAGGTCGAGACTTCGCTGCGTTCGGTCTCTATCTGCATTTTTATTTCTTTCATTTTAAAAAATCCTGAAGTAATTAACCAACTTGTCGTGTAATACATGTTTGCATGCGCATGTCATTCGCTGGCTTTGCAGCATGCCTTAAGGAGCCGAACAATAGCTGTTTCATAACTTAGTATTTCCGAAAAAATCCTGAGCAATTAACCAACCTGCCGTGTAATACATGTTTGCAAGCGCATGTCATTCGCTGGCTTTGCAGCATGCCTTAAGGAGCCGAACAATAGCTTTTTCATAACTAGAGTATTTCCGAAAAAATCCTGGGCAATTAACCAACCTGCCGTGTAATACATGTTTGCATGCGCATGTCATTCGCTGGCTTTGCAGCATGCCTTAAGGAGCCGAACAATAGCTGTTTCATAACTTAGTATTTCCGAAAAAATCCTGAGCAATTAACCAACCTGCCGTGTAATACATGTTTGCAAGCGCATGTCATTCGCTGGCTTTGCAGCATGCCTTAAGGAGCCGAACAATAGCTGTTTCATAACTTAGTGTTTGCGAATACGTTTACATTAATGCAATCGGCTATAGATCCTTGGCGCTGCTTGCTTTTTCCAAATATTACATAATATTCAAATTTACTCTCGCGTTCACGCGTTAATGCTCTTATTGACGATCCGCCGTAATTATTTCAGAAAAAAAACATTAAAATTACAATTAAAAAAGAGGGTTATTTTGTATTAAAATCAGCTGCGCTGGATGTTTTATTCTGCTCGCTTTTCCCATGCAAGCCAGATTGTAGGAACGAACGTTATAAATATGAAACGGTCACTTCAAAAGTTATAGGAAAGCGGAATTAAAGACACTAATAAAATATTGTAAAACACGGAGAACACAATGAAACAGTCTTATTGCTGTAGGAACGCTAATTTGTTTAATAGAATATGTTATCAGCCACACTTGATCCGTTGCAACTTGTAAGACGCTAAGACACAATTTCTACTATTTACACATTTTTTTACAAAAACATAACATCATAACACCTAACGTCGTAGTTATTTTATCGGCATTAATAAAAAACAATCTTATTTGAAAGAGCCGAAGTCCATCTAAATAGAAAATGGAAAATTCCATAGAGTAAGACCAGTATTACGGTTTCCTGTGTACTCCAAACCCATTTTACCTTATGTATCGCATATCATCTGATTGATAACGAAATTTTAGATTTACTATTAATCACTAAAATTCTGCATAGAGCAACTATGGTCGGTTCTTTTGTTAGGTTTGCTTTGCAAATTCAATTTGAATTTTTTTCATGCTAAAATTTTATTCCTTTATAAGCTTGTACTAGTCATCATTGCTTCATCAGCTTGTACTAATCTTTTTTACGAAAAGCTAAAACATAGTCTCAACTTTAGTTCTAGATGTATAATAGTGGCAGTGCATGTAATACGGGTAGTAGAGAGTTGGAAGCGAAATTTTGGTTTTACTTCTAAATTGGATACTTGGGTACTGTATTCGTGGTTTTGATAAAATTTTACGCTTGAGAACTAATTTTGTGGTTCACTGTACATACGGTTCGCTTAAGAACCAATTGTAAGATTTCATTAATACTGTACTAAGTAAGATGATTTTTGGTTGTTTTTATGCAGCGAACAGAACTTTTACAATGGCAAAAATAAAGAACATCCCACGTCTCTGATGGTAACCGGATTTCCGGATGGGGCCTTGGCATCCCAGTCGAGTTCGGGCGGTTAGCTGGGGCAGGAGAAAAATATGGGACTTTTAACCTAGATTAAAATATCTTAGTTGTTGAATTGTGTAGGCATAGCTATTAGGTGGGACCGCTGTATCCAGTGTTAGAAGGACCCCCGTATTGTGAAACCATGTACGGTGACACGTTTCTATGTTTTTGGTAAGAATTAAAACACTCAATCTCGATTTATAAAGTCTATATAGAGATTACACTAGCAACTCCGTCGATATTGCAGAACGCAGTTAAGCGTTGGTACACCACGCATTTTGCGCGGTCAGTCATCCAATCAGCTCTGGATAGCACACGTCGATACGCTATATGTGGATATTACACAATAAGTTATGCATAAGTTAGAACAAAACGAACAATGGCAATAAGTTTCGCTTGCCCATAACCTCCGCAAGCACAAACTCTAAGCCTCACGGAACGTCATAATAAAATTAGGAATTTTGGGTCGAGGAACCATGGGAGCGCCAATCCCCTTTACCCGTGGAAATATACGTTTCAGAGCAAAACGGAAGTGCGTTTCTCATGCCCGAAAACCCTCAAATGAAACTTTTCAGCCGCCCAGGACGTCAGAGCAAATTTTCGAATTTTGGGTCGAGGAACCACGAGGGTGCCATCCCTCAAACCCCATACCACAAGAACCGGAGAATAATCGAAACACAAAAAGCGCCATCGGCATTTATCATTTTCTATGAAATAACACCGACCAGAGAAAAAATTCGAAAGTTAAGATAAAAATAACCTTGCTTCCGTGAAGGGTACTAAAATGAGGTAAAATAGGGCAAAACCCAAAATTTTGACCACGAGGGTGCCATCCCTCAAACCCCATACCACAAGAACCGGAGAATAATCGAAACACAAAAAGCGCCATCGGCATTTATCATTTTCTATGAAATAACACCAACCAGAGAAAAAATTCGAAAGTTAAGATAAAAATAACCTTGATTCCGTGAAGGGTACTAAAATGGGGTAAAATAGGGCAAAACCCAAAGTTTTGACCTCTGACCCCGGAACAAGGAAACAAATCAAAAATGCTCGGAGATGTACACGGTAAATAGACTATGCCGGTTCGAATGAGCGCAAGATCATGAAAATCGGTTAAGTCGTTCCCGAGTTATGGCCGATCACACACATAGACGGAATTTAAAAGCTTTCACCCATGCAACACACAATCTCCGCTGCGTTGCACTCCGTTCTGATACAAAAATTTAACAATAACATCACTTCTTTTTTCAACATTTATAAACGCTCATGTCGCAACCGTTGCATTAATTGAATACAAAAAGCGGTTCAGAGCGTTCAGGGTAGCATTGATGAAATCTGGGTCATTGTTTTCCTTACGGTATGTAAACAATTTATTCACTCGATTCTTGAATACTCATTGCAGGTGTTATTAATTAAACGATATCTATGGGCTTGAAAAAGTACCAATGGTTTTTACCTCAGTCGTCTGCAAAAATTTTGAAAAATTACAAAGCAAGAATCGAGTTCGTATTTTGAACATAAAAGATTCGTTCGAATTAAAAAGGTTAAAATTTGGTTTTACGCCTTGTCTACAAAATTATCAATAATTTAGCAAATGTTACTTTCGATGCATTTTTAAACTTTCACATTATGTAAAATTAAGGAATAGTTAATTAAAATTTGATTTTTTAAAATACAGATTATATTTTGATTATTATATACATTTCTTCCAACAGAATCGTGATACGTTGATATTGTTTGCTTGAGTCAGAAGTCTCCGTTTAATCGCATAGCTTCTTGCTTAACGAATTTTTTGTGGGAAGATTCTTAGTGGTCAGGATAGTGCATTTTCTTCCATAGCTGCTCGCAAAATTAATATTTATTGTCATGTCATTTAGGTTTCTTCAAAATTTACTGTATATCTTTGTTCTACTGCTTATATTCATATTTTCTTGCATCTATGATATATAGATGCCGAAAATCCGTCGGAGGAAGATGGTCATGGGCGCTGGGTTAGGCAAACTGGGCGGGTAAATTTTTGAAATTTACAGAAGCTCAAAATTTTTGTTAAACCATTTTACCTCAGTGTATTTCCAACTTTCCACCTTTTTGCCGGATTTTGCTAAACTGTTCCGTGCGCCCTTGGTACGCGGCGAGAGGGAAGATCTAGGGAGAGTGTAGATTTGGCTTGAGGGGGTGAGGGTACCCACGCTACCCTCCATCGACACCCATGATACATTTGTAATGATGTAGTGGGAACACTATATAATATACTAAACTAAAAGAATTATGAAACGGGAAACTGGTAATTAATTGTAATTACGATATTAACACACCAGCAATCCACGCTACGCTGTGCTCTAGATTACTGACATAATTTCTTAACGCAGTTATTGATTGACCCAAAAGAAAAAATAGTTCCAATAGTGCATAGATATTTTTTGAGATTAATTTTTTAGTCAGACTATGGTATGCATGATAGCATGAGAAGCAATCTAAGTCTCGTTTCAACAGTTTTGTCGATCCGGAATCAAGATGCCTTGTTTACACGGTTGTGTTATAAAAATCCAAATCAAAATTAGGAAATAGGAAATCAATTAGGAAATCAATTAGGAAATCAATTAGGAAATCAATTAGGAAATCAATTAGGAAATCAATTAGGAAATCAATTAGGAAATCAATTAGGAAATCAATTAGGAAGTTAATTAGAAAATCAATTAGGAAATCAGTTAGGAAATCAATTAGGAAATCAATTAGGAGATCAGTTAGTAAATAAATAAGGAAATCAGTTAGGAAATCAATTAGGAAATCAATTAGGAAATCAATTAGGAAATCAATTAGGAAGTTAATTAGGAAATCAATTAGGAAATCAGTTAGGAAATCAATTAGGAAATCAATTAGGAAATCAATTAGGAAATGAATTAGGAAATCAATTAGGAAATCAATTTGGAAATATTATATTCCAGACTCGATTCTTTTTGTTTTTATTCGATGTAAGGCAGAGGTAACCCCGAGGGGTGAAAGTGTAATGCAATACCATGCTGTTCCATAGCCTAAGCCTTAGCCTAAGCTTAAATCCTTATATGAGACATACACTAAGCCTCATTTAAGTGACTGCCGCCCTTTGAAAGTCACCGCGCTAACCTGTTCTTTTTTCTAACGATATAACGCATTGCCCAACAGGGTTACCTGGGCTTTAAGTAACATTGAAAATTGTGGTTTACCCATCACTGATAGTATATATTCGAAATGCTTATTCTAAAATATTTAGCAATATGCTATTTTAAGCATAACTATGGTAAATATCATGTAGTCCTTAAGCTTTGCTAAATAATAAAGACGAACTTATGCTACTTATTTAGCTGAACTATGCTAATTATTCATCATATATGTTAAATGAGAAGTTAAACTGTTCAACATAAACTAATCTTAATATTTAAAAAAAATTATGCTTAAAAATTTAAATTTAAGCATAATATTTTTCGATATTAATTAGAATTTTTAGCTTTGCTTTTGATAGTTAAATTATTTAGTATAATTATGCTTAAATATTAATTAACATTAATAAAGTTTTTTATTAAGCATAAATGTTTGTTGCTAAAAATTTGCATTAAATATAATTATGTTTATAATTAAGCATAATTCTGTCTTATATTTATTAAGCATAAGGTTATGTTACATGTATGAAGCATAAGCGTTTTCTGTGTTCTTGTGTTTAAGTTCGTTCGTTTATGTTCGCTAATAATTATTAACAATAACATATAGGCAGATATATACACTACATTGAGCACCGTATTTAATTTGAATTTATATTGTAAAATATTATATTAGTCAAAAATTCAATTTTAAGTGGGTCAGATATACAAAGTCTATCCCTTTTGATGGGTACCATGTACGTAAATGCGTTAAAATTGTAGTATTATTTCATTCTGCTCTAATTGGTATCATTTTAACCTATTTCCCTATTCTATTCCTATTTTCTATTTTCCTATTCTTCTGGATAAGATTTATTTTTGCATTCAACCAGGCAATGGAAATTCTTGAGAATTCGTTTTAACCCCTTTATACGCACTCGGGGTAAATTGACCCAGCGCACACTGTTAAGAGCTAATAACAGAGTTTGTTGAGCAGAATATCTTTGAACGTACATTGTTATTTTTCGGTTTGCGGAGTTCCTTTTATAGAGCTAAGCGACAGCCCTGTATAGCTCAGTGGTTTACGTACGCAGCCATTTCAATCGTACAGCCGCGGTTCGATCCTTGGCTCTGGTTTTGGGCTTTTCAAATATTTCATGATACACAAATTAATTCAGGCATGCATGGGAAAACATAGTCTTTCCTGAACCGTCGACACTAATACTAATACATAGACCCCGTGGACCAAATATCACACCAGGATATTGCCAGGACGTCAAAGTATTGAACAATTCAATTATTATTGTGCTAATTGTTATCATATTCTTGTTATTTGAACGTAGTTGAGGTAAGCCATATTTTTTTGTTCAATGGATGGTCACCGACGAACATTTTGGCTGTAGAATTCATGAATAATTATTGATCATTGACGATAATACGCGGATTATTTTACAATAGGCAAGTAAGTAAGTTTAAAATCACTAACAAGATGTAATAGGACACCTTACTTGGTCGACCCAGGCTAAGTATTCATTATAAAACTATGCCGTTGCTTTATTTGAGTATTTATTATTATTTAAAAACAAGATTATAGGTTATTTTAATAAATTTTTTTGCAATATTATAATATTAGCTAGTTTTGTTCAATTTTATATAATTTGACATTTTAGATATAATAATATTTAAGTAATACTGAGACAGGTAAAACGAAGAAATTTGAGATTGAGCTGAAACCGAATGATTATATACGAATATGAAATTGTTAAATATACTATATTAGTATACATATAGTGAGCACTATTAAATCATTTATATCTTTATGTTCATATAATGAGTCGTTTTGGTCGAAACACATGTTATTTCCTCATTTTACATAATAAAATTATATTTTAAATCTTTTTTAGGCTTATCGCTTTCAATATTAACAAAGCAACAGCTATAAATGATCATAATATGTATCAAAATAGGTATTGATTTAAACTTGACCCGTCCGGATCTGTGGATCAATCTGACCAGCTAGTAATAGGTAGTGATATTTACTAGACCTGTCCGGGTCTGTGGATCAATCCGGATAGCTAGTAATAGGTAGTGATATAATATAGACCTGTCCGGGTCTGTGAATCAATCTGGACAACTAGTAAAAGGTGGTGATATAAGCCAGCCCGGTCCGAATCTGTGGATTAATCCGGACAGCTAGTTTGTTTTGTTTGTTTGTTTTTTGCCAATAATAAAACAACAAAGCCATTAAGATGCTAATTAATAATGCAAATATTATTAATACAACATTAGGATAAGAAAACATTAGAATGAATTGGCTGGGATTAGGATGGGCAAAAAACCGCTAATACCTGTCCCTTAGATGATCAAGTAAATTAATCTCCGTCAGACGTTGTTTAAAAATTATAATACTTTCGGAAGTAACTACACTTTCAGGTAAAGTATTCCAAGCGTTAATTATACAATAGGAAAAGAAATAATGTCGTGAATCAAGCCTACTATAATGCTTAATCAATTTGGCCGAATTTGATAGTGTGTTAGACGTATTATGTGCGAAGAAATCGTTAGCATTTATATCAACATAATTTCTCATTATTTTGAAAGTGAGAACCAAATCGCGAAAAAGCCTGCGATATTCGTGAGATTTTAATTTTAAAACTGATAAACGCTCTGTATAGGATAAGTTAGAATTTTGTAATAAATTTTTTGTGAAACGTCTTTGAATTTATTTCAACTCATGAGGTATCTCTGGTAATCACACTAGACCAAATTTCAGAAGAATATTCCAGTTTAGGTAAAATGAAGGACTTGTATAACCTAACTAAATTAGTAGTATTTTTTGCAAAAACCCGAAGAATAAGATTAGAAGTAATTGAAGCTTTAGAAACAAGATTAGAAATATGTTTGGAAAAATTTAAGTCATTACACATTACGATACCACACATTACGGTGCCATTGATAAAATACGAAACATAAGGATTATGTCGACCTAGATGAAGCACAAATGACGCAGTATAGGTGACTTTCCAGAGATAAAACCAAACTTATTGTCAGACAGTAAATTATTTACCCGACATTGTTCTAGCAATGTATCACAAATAAATGCTTCAAAAAGTTTACCATATACAGGTAAAAGACTTATAGGACGATAATTTTTAACTTCAGAGGGGTCACCTTTTTTGTGGATAGGAATAATTTTAGCTTTTTTCCAATCAAGTCGAAAAATTTATTAACACAAACATTTACGAAACAGGATTGAAAGTGGAACAGATAATGATAAGGATATTTTTGATAACTGTGATATTTCGTCAAAACCATAACTCTTGTTTGCCTTCAATGTAGTAATTTTGTCAACTATCATTTCTGAAGTAATGTTGAGATTGTCAAAGACAGACCCATAATAATCAAAATTTAAGGAATCAAACAAACCATTATCACTAACATAAACTGATTTATAATAATAAAGAAAAGCTTCAGACTTCGAAATACCATCAATCAAAACATTACGATTAGCCAATTTTAAACGTTGGATATTAGATTTCGAACTAATTTCTGTCGAATATAATTCCAAAAGTCATCTATTGAACCATGTAAAGCTAGCCTATTTTCAAAATTTTCTAAATCATGGCTTTTGCTAAAATTTAGCTTCTTGAGGAGCTTGATCAAGATTTTGACGATTTTGGACTGAAGGGTGAATTTTAACTGGTTTAAAAACCGTTTACTCTTTGGCATGTAACTTGTGTGTTTTACGTGACCAATAAGTTTTAATATGACGTTTTGAAAATACAGGAACGAAACGATAACCACGTTCATTAATAACACGTGAAATAAAACAACACTAAACATCAGAATCAAAAGGATATAGTAGATCATCCCTGTTGTAAGAATTAAGGAGACGTGATATACCCTCAAAATTGGCTTTTTAAAAATTGCAACTAGTCGACGAAAAAACGATAGGTTCGCCAAGAAACGGACCAAAAACCGCGTGGACTATGAAATGACCAAAAGTGGTCAATAGACTAAGTACATCAATATAAGACATTAAGTTAGGCTCATTTATCAAAATTAAGTCAAGTTTATTTCCAAAAATGTAAGTGGAATAATTTACAATTTGGTGAAAGCCGTGACCAATGCAAAAATTGAAAAATCTATCACAATTCGATAGATTGTCACGAGATGGACAATTATCCCAATCTATACTTGGCCTATGACTGCAATTGAAAGGTTTTTTGCACAAAGTTGATTAAGAAAGGTTAAGATATGGTTAGTCGAGCCATAACAATTTGTGTGGGCGATCTATATATAGCAAACAATCGTTTCTTTTGATTACAACTTAATCTCTTAAACCAAAACACAATTATCAAGGCTTCAAAAAGTTATTAGCCTCTTTATTACCAACTAAAAATTTATTTGGTATCAAGCAAGCTACACCGCCACCATGACCAACATGACAAGATCTGTCACTACGCACTAATATATGAGTTTGAAGAACAAAACCAAAAACATGGTAACTTACATGTGGACCAAATCATGTTTCAGTAAACAGAAAAATAGAATTGATATTGAATTGATAGAAGTAAATGAAATCAAACAATTTTATTTATTAAAGAATTAGCATTAAATAAAAAAACAAGGTATGTGAAATTGATCCATAATTTTCTGATCAGAAATAAATGATCAGTTTGACTGGCTATAAGAAGTATTGTTCCTTGAACGTGAGATTATCTCGTCATTTTTGATAATAACGTCTTCACCATTTTCGTGTCGAACATTTAATACGTCCCTTAATTTACAGTCTTTTCCCCGCTCTTTTTGGTAACATCAAGGCGAACAAAAGGTTTAAATCGATTGCTTTGGATGTCCAGATCGTATGCATGTAATCAAGCTAGTATTAAAGGTAGTGATAAAAACTAGACGGGTCCGAGTCTGTGAATCAGTCCGGACAGCTAGCAATAGGTAGTGATACAGATTAGACCGGTCCGGATCTGTGAATCAATCCGGAGAGCTAGTAATAGGTAGTGATATAAACTCGACCGGTCTGAGTCTGTGAATCAATCCAGACAGCTAGTAATAGGTAGTGATATAAACTAGACTTGTCCGGATTTGTGGACCAATCCGGACAGCTAGTAATAGGTAGTGATATAAACTAGACAGGTCCGGATTGCTCCACAGATCCGGACATCTAGTAATAGGTAATAATATAATCCAGACAGGTCCGGGTCTGTGGATCAATCAAGACAGCTAGTAATAAGTAATGATATAAACTACATCGCTCCTGATATGCGGATCAATCTGGACAGCTACTAATAGGTAGTGATATAAACTGGACCGCTTCGGATCTGTGGATCAATCCGAACAGCTAGTACTAGGTAGTGATATAAACTAGACTGGTCGAGATCTGTAGATCAATCCGGACAGATAGTAATAGGTACTGATATAAACTAGACCGGTTCTGATATGTGTATCAATCCGGACAGCTAGTAATAGGTAGTGAAATTAAACTAGACCGGTCCGGATATGCGAATCAATCCGGACAGCTAGTTAATGATATAACAATATGGTTCACTTGTGTAAGTCGGAGGAAGATGGACAAAATAACTATAATTGATGGTTTCTTACTTTGTGATATTGCAGAACAAAGATGGTAAATAATAACAAATTCAGTTCGGACTCTGCGGGATAAACCGGGCCTTTTTGCAAAAATTAAGACAGAATGTATTTACTACCAAGGTAGATGGATCTCAGCGAACGATATATAATTTAGCGGTCATTTTAGCGCTTTGTCATATAACTTGCGAAAACTATCACTTTCAGTGATAAAAATAAGGAATTAGTCTATAACACTACTAGAAAACAGTTACATTGCTGTTCCCAAATAAATACTGGCACACAGATTTAAAAAATTATCGCTGATGGTTTGAGGGCTGAGAGACGTATATAGCAAAATATTGTCAAAAGGGTTTCTCGCTAGCCCTACAAGATCCCGATTGAGTAACTAAAAAAAGTTGGACTGAATAATATCTCGCATCGCTTGTTCACTCAAGTCATAACATTCAGGTGCTGGCCCTAGCGATAGGTTTCAGACAACTTTGTTGCTGAGTTTGCGTTGTTTCATTACACACCGAGAAATACCATTGGATTTGGCGAACTCTCGTGAAAGGCACTACGAAAAGCCTTGTGGAAAGCACTATGTGCTTGAGAAATATTTACGTAATAGATTTAGTCGAGATTTGTAAAATGTCATGCTATGGTTGCAATAAAAAGTTTTTCAAGGTACTTTTTAGCTGAAATTTAGTGGTTCAGATACCTGGGGATTCTGACTTTGGCGATCAAGAACAATGGAGGGATGTGAATTTTGTTTTCCAAAAAGCGAGTGGCTGTAATTTAGTGGTCCTTAGAACCTGGGGAAAACCTAGATTTGGTAGCTCCATTTGGTATGATGCTAGATTCATTGTCCACGAACACGGTTAGAGTAGCCATGTTTGCGATACGCCATGTGGGTCATAAACTTGGTGGTACATCGCCAAGAATGACCAGGGACACTGCGGATCCGTAATGAACAAAAAAACTGAAGAGTGTCACACTGTTCAGCACATTCCCGGATTTTTCTTGACACTAATAATGGTTTTGAGTCGTTTGTAAACAGGAGGATTATATATGTGTAAAAAATTTTTTTTAAATCTTTGTATGCGCGGCTTAATGCGGGATTCACGTTATAATGTCCCCACCAGTTGGAACTTTTATCCCCCTGTAGTGTAGGCTATACTGTAAAGACAGTGACAGCGACATCCATACCATATACAAAATATGAGGGTGTCAGGAACACCCTTAGCTACTGCATTTTGGCAGTAGAGTGCCGCGGGAATCCTATTGTTCTGCAGTGACAGTGTGGCAGACACCGTATAGTATTAGTATGGTGACTTCCATATTGTAAACTACTGAATAAAAAGTTTTATCGTTGAAAACATTTTATTCTGACTCTAAAATGTAGAATGCAAGATAAATTCGGAAGTGGCACTTGAATATATCCAGTGCAGTCCTAGACAGGTGCCCCGTAGGCTATATGGGAATTGACCCGACAGTATGGCCGATACCATCAAAAAACGTAAAACTAAAATGGTGTGCTTGACACCCTCTAAAATAAAGCTAACAGCTAGCTATCT
>JASANE010003144.1:0-31341 GCA_030248225.1 Trileptium ribeirensis | reverse complement strand
GAATTAATCATCAATCCTACAAATAGCCAAATCTCGAACAACAATATTTGAGTAACTTTCTTAAACAAAGATCGATCGACTGAGTAGCAGTCATTTTAAATAGTAGTGAGTCCAGTACAAGGAAAATGAGTGAAATCAAGAAGTATTAGTTAGCTTTAACAGCTCAGAGTATAGTTATGCTATAGAAGCTAAGATATTGTTTGCTGAACCAAAATGTCAAGACCCGACTATGAAATGGTCGTGAACCATTGATTTCAAATAATTCTAAAAGGCGATCAACTAGCTCTCAAATTTTTCAAATATACAACACATAAATCATTAAAATCCGGTCCGTTTTATTAAGTTTCTAGGGCTCGAAATTATTTAGGTAATTTAACAGACTGAATGTTGTTGACTGTAACAAAGATAAAATAATAATGTTTCTGTTCCTACACAACTTTCACTATCATAACGCCTTTCTCCACATTACGTTGTAAACAGCTGCTATGTGTCGAAACAATTAATATATCAAGAGTCGATTTTAACTAAGAGAATGACACTGTTCAGCTTATGCGTGCTAAGCCTGTACAGATGTCGCGGGGCGTTTCGCGCTGTTGCTCTTTATTTTTGGGAGGCAGACAGTTCACATGTCCCCCTGCGTTTCATGAGAGGACATCGCCCCCTAACGAAATACACGAAGGCGGAGGGGACAAGTTGTCTCCCCTCGAAATCTAAGTTGGGGACATGTTGTCTCCCACACGAATAAGAGGAGGGTATTTTCCCCCACCTGAAACCCAAGAGGGGCAGTAAAGGGTCTCCCCATGAAACACGGTGCATTCGGCACAGTCCCACGCCGTGTTTCATGGGGGACACTTCACTGCCCTCTTGGATTTCGGGTGGGGACTGTGCCGAATGCACCGTGACATTTGCCCAGGCTTAGTCTATAGTCTTTACTCTTATGCGTGCTAAGCCTGGACAGATGTCACAGTGCATTCGGCGCAGTTCTCACCCGAAATCCAAGAGGGGCAGTAAAGTGTCCCTTATGAAACAAGGCGTTAGCATAAGCTGAAGACTGACATAGTCTTCAGGAAAAAAATCACCGACTCTTGATAATATACGGTCTATGAAAAATTGCAAAAAGAAAATATGTATTGCAAAATAACTGAATGACGCGCCAAATCGACATTTTTTCTAAAATTTAGGCTAAAAATTGTGGGATATATCGGATAATCCGTGTAAAGTGAGATATCGCATAACTACCGAAATATTCGTCACTCCTAATTCCGAAATTATACCGTTGTCATTTTCAGGCCCAGGTCACCGCTCTTCGTACCCGGACAATAAATCTTGCGGCGCTACCCTGTTCAGTCTTGCGAAGGCACTTCGCCAATACGATTACTCGAATAGAAACAACAATAATTACTACAACACCTGGTACGACTACAATGGCAATAATTATGAAGGAGGCTACGCCACGTTGTCAAGCGTTATGTCACTATATCAGACATCAACGCTCGGGTTACCACACTCATCATCATCTACAACAAATGCATTGAAACCATCAACAACAAGCGTGTTAAACTTTTCCAACTGCACTATCGGAAACTACAATAGAGATAATACAACAATTACTCCGGGCACGCAAGCTGAACCCGCCTTAGTTAAACTCAGCCAGCTACCCAGGGCATCTTATTCGAACGACGTCCACGATGAACCCAGCTGTTACAGCTTACCACCACCAACACTGCAACATGAATTAAATTACAGCTGCACTAACAGCAACCATAATTGTACCCACGAAGCGGATCCGAACAATCCACATCGCCAGAACCCAAATCCTTCCTATACAGTCCTAGAACGTCCATGGGGACCGCGCCGACTACAATCCACCGGTCAGTACGCTCGCGTATTGCCGGCTTCAGGAAACCTGTCATCGCCGACAAGCTTCGCCACGACTAGTAATTGCTCCATGACTGACAATTATTATATTTCCAATACTAATTCTTCAAAAATAGCCAGCTGTAATAACGCGGAACCGAGAGATTTCCAACCAGAAACACTGACCAGAGCTACAACAACTAGTACCACCACTACTACTACTACTACAGAACCCGGCTATAACTACGATGACGACAGCGGTGACGTCATATATGATTACCCATTCACCAGAAGATGAACTATATTTTCTCAAGTAAACGCAAAATTCATTTTTTGTTCTGCAATTATTCCCAGTGATTGTTTTGCAATCAAAATAAAACAAAAACTGCAAAATTGAGACCAAAAAATAACAACTGAAGCGCGGCGAGCGTAGTGAGTGGAGTTTTCTCATCTTGCGACTAACTGCAAAAAAATCTTTTTCTGTTTGTGTCCGTTTAGTCATTCATAAGCCAGAACTGGACGGATGGATTTTCGTAAGTAGTTGTTTATTCGACGCGTAATAGAATCTAATATTGTGCAACCTAGCTTTGCGTTTACGTTGTTTTGAGGTATCCTGCCTAAATTCTCACAAAACTGGCACTAATTGAAGACTTTAATTGTGGCGAAGTGTTTCCTCCCGCCATTAATTTAGGCATCACATCAAAAAATGGAGATCAGCACAGAATTCACTCATCAAGAGCTAGAATGACATATGCTTGTAAGCATTTTTGAGCAGCAGTTACAACAAGTCGAAAGCTAAGGATCAAAACTTATCACCAAAAGTTTGATTAAGCGAGTTTCTTAAAGTTTTCCTAAAACTGCTGAATTATTATAGATCCAGTAAATATCGAATATTGTTGTTATTAAAATGTAGTTTGTATTATGTAGATGAGTAGAGGAGAATGTATCGGTTTTCGATTGCTCTGGATTTGTTGAAACCAATCGTGTTTGCTTGGTATATAGTCAGTACGAGAACCGCTAAGTATATATCTAAAACGTGAAAAATAAAGCTTGTTTGTATTAAAAGTTGTGATTTGTAAATTTCGAAAGTTTCTGTCTTTTTGAAGAAGAAATAAAGGGTTCTATATGGTTTTGATATGCCCTCAAAATGGCCAACTTGTCTGTAATGTATAATTGATGGTGCATTACTGAGTCTTTGTGACTTTTAGGCTGTCTCAGAAAGCTCAATAGATTACTCGCTGGTAGAACAATGAAGGGTTCCATGGTTTCAATATGCACTGAAAACGAGGATTAGGAAACTCAGTTATTAGGAATTTCAAAACTAGTCACTAAAACAAACTCGCTCCGTTTCCCCTCGAGGTGCGAGTTACTCGTTAATGTAGTAGAATCTAATGTATTCGGCTGATCTTCATATCTTAAATCAACACGTGGAGTGGATTCTAATAAATAATATAAATATTAATCCAATTATATATTATATTCTATGCCATTATTACTATTCTAACCATTATTATATTATAAGATAATTAAATCGATAATAGGATTTCGGCATGAGGACAGAAATAACATCCGGGAGTGGGTATTTCAATCAATACATATTACATTTCCTCAACGGCACAACCATTTTATCTCACAATTATTATTACATCATAATCACGTTGTTTGGTATGTCTACCGAGATCCGAGGAATGTGTTTTTTACAACATAAAGCTTTTTCTTTCGAAATAATGATTATATAATATTAAAACATGAAATCAAATAAAAAACATGGGATATCGGTGAAATATTTGCAAGAATATGATTTATGGGTAATAATTATTGTAGAAAAACTACATACAATAACGCAATGTGATTTCGTGTATATCGTGACCACGGCAATGGGTTGATAGTCTCCAGGATACCGAAAATATCACAAATTTCGAATTTTTGACCGAATTTACGCATTTAGACCCAGTTGTTTGGTCTAAACTAGCTATGTATGCAGTTGGCTGCCACTAGCCTGCATTTTAGTGAAACATCGACCTTCTGATTTCTAATTACAACTCCGGCGACTATCCGCCACGCCATTTTCTTTTGGTTCCCCAGGACACCAAAAATGCCTTCAAATACACTTATTATTTTTTCGAAGACAAAAAGCTAAGTTATTTGTACATACATTGCTATTGTGTTCAGTGCCCGCGCAATTAATTAGTTTAAACATTTAGTTACAACTCCAGGGACTCTACGCCACCCCATCTTCTTTTGGGTTCCCAAGATCCCCAAAAATGCACTTATATTATTTTTTCGAAGACAAAAAGCCAAGTTATTTGTACATACATTGCTATTGTGTTCAGTGCCCGCGCAATTAATTAGTTTAAACATTTAGTTACAACTCCAGGGACTCTACGCCACCCCATCTTCTTTTGGGTTCCCAGGATCCCCAAAAATGCACTTATATTATTTTTTCGAAGACAAAAAGCCAAGTTATTTGTACATACATTGCTATTGTGTTCAGTGCCCGCGCAATTAATTAGTTTAAACATTTAGTTACAACTCCAGGGACTCTACGCCACCCCATCTTCTTTTGGGTTCCCAGGATCCCCAAAAATGCACTTATATTATTTTTTCGAAGACAAAAAGCCAAGTTATTTGTACATAATTTGTTATTGTTCAGTGCCCGAGCAATTAATATTTTTGAACACATTTCGGGCAGTTTCGACAACATTATCATATTTGTCACATACATTATTTTTTTTTACATTTTTCAATCGACTACATTTAACGGTCGAACACACTGGAACAGTTTTCGGACAAGTCTGAAACGAAGAGTTCATCATTTCTGGTAGACACCGCAGCTGGGAGTTATCGAGCACCCACGGAATAGAAAGCAAGTTTTATTATGAGGTATGTTTCCAAAAACAAGGTTAGGCTATTTAATCGTTGTTATATTATTAACAGTAGGATTGGAATACGCAAAGGGCATGAAAAATATTCATGCAGGTCAATCGCGAACGCATTTCTTTTAACCAGTTGGAAAAACAATCTATGTATGCCGATCAGAACACTCAACAACAATTTTGACTGGCCTATCAAATAAAGCAAATTACTATGCAAATTTTTAAATCACCTGCGGTGCCGCGTTACAGCAGTTCGAGCCCCACCCTCCCCCCAAAACAACATTATACCCACGGTGGTTGTGGCGCAGTAGATCAGTGTAGACCACTGTGCTCCGAAACCACCCTTCCCAGTAATGCTAATAGTGTCAGAGGCCCCATGTGGTAAATATTTTATAGATATTTCATTTTTGCATCACACTTAAGCCCTTGACGCCCTAGGCCCCGTATGGGTAGGGGGTGGTTGCCGCGGTCCTGCCACTTCCAATTATTTTCACACCGCGTATGCACAAAATCAATTATTATTATTACTCAAACAATTTGTACCCCAGTTCGCTTCCTCTGTGCACGCCAGAAATGTCCGAACTCACAGGAAAATTATTTACACCAAACATATTTGCGTTCAGATACGAAATATTTTTCACAGCCCTGCAAAAACTGATCCTCTCTAATGTCACGTATCCGCCCTTTAAAATGACTACTATACGGAATAGCGTCAAATAATTTGTCAATGTCCACACAGAACATCAACCCAAGCCAAAAAAAATGTCATTTCTTAATTGGTCAGCCGCATTTTGTTTTTTGTCTGTGAGACCCACAATAATCCATTTGTCCTTGTTCTTCCTTCTCGCTCTCCTTCACGAAAATGGCCTTTGAGAGAACTCCATAGCTGGCGCTTCAGTTTTCGCTTATGTTCCAACCGAAATTGTGGAGCATACAATGATTCGTAGATATATCAAGATGCCAGCTCCAGCGGCAGTCATTTCGTTGGGGATGATAAAGTAAAAGTGCATTGGAAATGAATCCTAGCCAATGAGCTAAAACAGGCGATCAACTCTGCCTTGTGCCGAAAGAATCGACATATTTATTGCACCCGGACAACAATTTTGTATTCTGATCTTTTAATGAAACAATTGGAACGCGAAAACGATGAAGGAAAAATATAATATATGCATAAAAAATGAACTCGTGGAAAGTTTCTACACACTATTTCTTTATAAATATGCTAACGTACTAACTTACGAATAATTTAAGGACTAATTTACTAAAAATAGTATAACAATAATTTTATGTTCATCCTCATGATCAATTGGAACGCGAAAACGATGCACGAAAGAATATAATATATGCATAAAAATGAACTCATGGAAAGTTTCTGCACACTTTTTCTTTATAAATATACTAACGTACTAACTTACGAATAATTTAAGGTCTAATTTACTAAAAATAGTATAACAATAATTTTATGTTCATCCTCATGATCAATTGGAACGCGAAAACGATGCACGAAAGAATATAATATATGCATAAAAATGAACTCGTGGAAAGTTTCTGCACACTTTTTCTTTGTAAATATACTAACGTACTAACTTACGAATAATTTAAGGTCTAATTTACTAAAAATAGTATAACGATAATTTTATGTTCATCCTCATGATCAATTGGAACGCGAAAACGATGCACGAAAGAATATAATATATGCATAAAAATGAACTCGTGGAAAGTTTCTGCCCACTTTTTCTTTATAAATATACTAACGTACTAACTTACGAATAATTTAAGGTCTAATTTACTAAAAATAGTATAACGATAATTTTATGTTCATCCTCATGATCAATCTTGATAAAAAGACGGTGGATCATTGCTATTATTATTTTGTATTGAACTGTATAAAGATCACATTCGGGCTGCATACATACAACACTCAACGTTCTATCCTGTTTCAATTCAGGAGGGCAAGTATGATTTCTGCTAGAAGATGATAAACTTGTGTTATTACATTATAGCTTACCTGCCGCACAGCTTTGTCAATGTCACAGTCGGGGAATATAATGAGCGGCGACTTTCCGCCAAGCTCCAATGAGCATTTCTTAATATTGCTCAGGGCACAACTGAAATAAAATAATTATTAATAATAGAATAATTCAAAATATCGCCACTGCGACAAATTTACAATAAAGTAGATTGTGTTACACCTTGGCTATCAACATTCATATTCAACTTACCTCTCATAACTACAATGATACAAAGCCATTTGACGAGATAGAAATTCTATATGTGCTGAAAAGAACAAAATTCACTCTAAATTTTGAATACCAGTACTTTAAGACCTAGTTTTTCAACTTTGGCTCATAGCTCTAAAGGTTCTTTTGGCTTCTCTCGCAAAAAGCTGTCACACAGCAGAGGTGAAGCTTTCGACAATTATAGATGTATTTTTTACTTCGTTGCCTCTGTAAAGCGTTACAAATCAAAACCTAGACGGACCACACTCTTCGCACAAATCATCTTCAACGGCTGATGAATAACCTGTAACCTTGCATATAATTTCTTCAAGGGCCTATATACCAAAACCTTGATATCGCGATCGAAACAGCTGTCAGCTGTCGCCATTTCCGTCATTCGTCCACAAAACCTTCTTATAATAAAATATTCCATTTTATTACCTTTTCATAATCACAGCACCAACCGGTGTTGAGCCTGTAAAACCAACTTTGCGGACTTCAGGATGATCGGCGAGAGCTTGACCAACAACGCTACCTTTAAGAATAGGCGTTATATTTAAGTCAAGCTAACATATTTGTTAACGAAACAAAAAAATACGCTCGTTAGTACGGCGACAGCTCAATTATTGCTGTAGGTACTGTACCCCGCCGTGCCGTATTTATCCCCTTCCCTTGAAGCTCTGCACTCTACCGCCACCCCCCCCCCCCCGAAACATTTTAGTAATACGACCAATATTACAGACTTGAGAAGAAAATTTTGGAAAACTGCGAAAATGAAGAAAAATTAGTTAAAATTAAGGGTTAACCCGCTAACTCCCCAAAAGTTGCCGGGCCATGGACACCTACACAATGAACACTCTCGTAAGATCTTATACAGACCATTTCCAGCTAGCTAATATTTCCATCGTAACCGATGAAACATCCACTATGATTAATCAATGACGTATGATAATATTGCTTTAAATACATCTTCAATCAAAAACTAGATACAGTTTCGAATACTTTATGTACAACCTTCAAACACATCTCGAACAGGTTAGAAAATTTCGAGTAATGTCGAAAAATAAAAAACTTTAGCCTAACATTTAAAATATAGCGAACGCCTAAGATATGAGTTGCTGATAGCAATCTATTGATGTGGGCAAAAGATAATCAATTTATTGTACGATTAGATTTCGATAAACATGTTTTTGAAAAAAATATGATTTCTCAAAGTGGTCATTTCTTGCACGTACTGCACTACCATAACCGTTACATATATACATCACACGTGTCCACAGGAAGAGTTAATCGCACTAAGCCATATATATATACTAAGCCAAATCCAATATATATGCTGCTATATTTTTGTTTTTGTTCGCTGCGAAGCTAATAGAGAAAGTAGTACAACAAGGTTTCTGCATCGAGCGGCGAGCCAATAATATATTAATAATTATTGTTCTAAGCAAATTTTATCACACATTACGTTTCGTAAGTATAGATGCTTATTAAACAAACAGTTCCAGATGTCAAGCGGAAAACACTGAAGAGAAATGATGAAAAAAATTGACGCTGGCTACACCACGACGCTGCAGAACTTTAATAATTTCTCTATTTTATAAACACAGCCATTTCCAGAAACGCAATAAATTGCCTCTGATACTATCACTCTCCAACCAATTGAAAAGCTGATACACTCTCACAACTTTTCCACCTCGCAGAGAGTTTAATATAGCAATTTAATTATGTTTTAACGCAATAATTGTGGGTAGAGACAGTACTCGCCAAAGAAGACTGTCGCTCTCTCTCAGTTCTCTCGAACTACAGTACTGGCCAAAAATGACCGTCGCATTTCGAGCGAGCGAGTGGCTCACTCGAGATTTCGCAACTATTTAAATTAATAGAAAATTCTATTTTTAGAACAAATTTATTTCGAGCGAGTCGCGAGCGAGCGACAGTCATTTTTAGCGGGTACAGTAGCTCGCGATTAGGCTGACAGAAATCATTTTATCTAAAAATAGAATAACAAATTTAAAGCTTTGAAATTTGGGAGCCAGCCACTTTTCGAAATATGACAGTCATTTTTAGCGACTATTGCACGTACAAGAAAGCACAATCATCCAAATTGGGGGCGGGCAACTCAAAAAGGCTCACATAAAAAATTTGCACCCAACACAAAACCATGCCACACCCAGGGAGTGTTTTGGCGCAAATTCTGGTACAAACTACCAATATTTTACAGCATTCTTTCTACGACCCTCTGGAAACTCCGACTTGGTATTTATGATAAACCATTTTTCGCATTTGTGGAGAAGTCACACTAGTTGTCCACAAACACAACACCTGGCATAGCGTAAATAAAGAATTTCGAGCAAAGTGAATGCGACCATTAAATGAACATAAACTTTTCATTAGTATTCATTATTTTGGATGGCATAATAAGTATTTATTTATTATCAAAGCCCAGAAGCATTACGTATGCGTTACTAATATTACTTTGCAGCATCATTCACTGACAATACAATATCTTATAGATATAAGGAATAACCCACTAAGCCATAGTTACCTCCTAAGCCACCCTATCCAGCTACCCACTTCCCGGTTGACGGTGCAAGAAAAATTTTAATTACGAGCAAGATTATAAAAATTTGAAATAAAATTGGGAGGACTGAACTAAATAATAAGAAAAAATTTGGAAGGCTATGAAAAGTTTCTTTTCAGCCCCCCCCCCCTTCCTGCGGACTTTTTTCTTGAATCACGAAAATCTCATCCTACATTAGGGCTTATCCTGCTTCCTCCAACCCCCGTCATGAACCATCTACCCAACACCCTAACCAAAGAACCTTGAACACCTATGTTCTGAAGGCTTTTTTATTCATATGTGGCAGTTTTATATTATAATTGCATATGTCAACTGATATCGAAACATTTCGGTTTTTTAGCTCATAACTACCTAAACGTCATAATAAAACATCTTTTGCGCAAATATGGCCTGTCCACAGCGCGATGTGGGGAGGGTGGGCCAAATTTCCAAATCAATCACATTCGTGATATTTTCCAACATATCCGCCCACCCCACGCTGCCGAAACCCCTCACGTTCAACTAAATAATTTTTTATGCCTTTTAAATAGATGTTTCTCTATGCAAAAGGTTTTTACATATTAATTTATTATCAATATTCCTAATGCTAAATCGTCGTTTTATAGCCTGAAATTACTTGCACAACAGTAGAAGTACAGGAAAATGTGGAAATATTTAACATTTTTAACCAAAATTTATTCCCCAAGTTTGAAATTTTCATGGAAATCAACATGGGTCCTCCCGAAGTTCCCATCTATCTTAGGGCTGTGGACAGGCCAGCAAACAGTAAATAAAATTTACATGCCACACAGAAAGCAAATGTTCGCGTTTTGCTTTTGGTGGGTGCTAACTTTAGACACGACGGCTCGAATTGAAAGATCGGAGCCGACACAGGAGAACCATATTTTTTAAATACAAGCCAAGGTAAAACGCAAAACTAAGTTTACAAAATATTAAGAACACGAACCTGATCCAGGCACAATATTTATGACTCCTTTCGGTATCCCGGCTTTGGCAGCCAATTCGGCAAATTTGAGCGCGGTGAGCGGGCTCACCTGAGCGGGCTTATGAACGACTGTATTGCCAGCGGCGAGACATGCGGCCATTTTCCATGAAAGCATCATAAGTGGATAGTTCCACGGCGTAACAAGGCCACAAACCCTGTAATATCATTATTATAGCCTAATTCGCTTATTTTGGTCTAATAATATGACGGAAATAGCTGCTCAATTATTTTATCGTATTGATTTATAAGATCAGGTTTCCGTTTTCTACTGTTGCAGTAGCGACGTACATGTAACATAGAATCCACGTGCATGTTAAATGTCACATTAAAAGTTCGCAAGTCTTACACCAGTTTTGATCAATGTTGTAGGTATCAATAATGCGCGACTAAACTTGAAATGAACCCGTAACCATTCTATTTTGCATTTTTGGATAAAATTTGTTACGGAACGTTTTTTGGTCAATTGAAATTCGAAGAAAAATTACCCCAATGTTTGAGAACGCAAATTTGTCGATTTGATTGTGACGTCACTTTTGCATTACATTTGTTCGCAAACACTGTATAATCAAAATTTAAATGATAATACATCAGGGAACAGAATTTCTGCAAACTGAAATCGCCAAAATTCTGTTCGAACAAAAGGTCTAATTTCTGGCACTTGATTTGATTTTGCCAATTATCAGTTTTCCGTTACAAGGGTTTGCGATACTATATCGGTAATGACAGAATAGGATGGTGGGCGGGGTTACCTTAAGTTTATTCACGCATAAGCAATAAGCAGTGAACAATGCTTCTTCGATCACTGCTACAGTACTCCCCAGAAATGAACGCCGCACTTCGAGCGAGTGGTTCGCTCGAGATTTCGAAACTATTTAAATTTATAGTAAATCCTATTTGTAGAACAATTTGGCGGGTACTGTACTTTACCACAGCAGCATTAAATTATTGGAGTACAGAAAACACTTCCTAGGTTTGTAGCCAAAACGAACTGATTCTCTTGCTGCAAGAATATCGGAAGCAGCGAAGACCCCTCCGGGTTGACCAACTATGACTCCCATCGCAGACATTCCACCAGAATGGGAATTCAAACCCCGTAATTATATGTTCGACTATTATGAACTCTCTCTGCAATGTCAATTACCGAGATTTTGTCAAAAAAAAACAAATTAACTCTCGACGTCAAATGAACCGAAGTTAAAAGCCGCGACTGATAGCACGGTAACATGTTGACTATGTGAAGCGGAGTAGTGCAGCACTAATTCAACATCGATAAAAGAAATAGTGATTAATTTTACTACGCAAGAATTTAATTTAGCCGTTTTTTGCAGGCAAATCAACATAAGCAATCGCTAATTCTCTTTTTAAGATATTTGTTTAAGCTTCGCTAAACTGGAGAGTGCTTCGACATCCAGTTTTAAAAAATAGCTGCGCTCCAAGATGCAGTTTTAAAAAATAGCTGCGCTCCGAGATCCAGTTTTAAAAAATAGCTATTTATTGGACATGTAAAGATAGGTTTACGATTGTGTTTATCGATTACCTACCCAATAGGCACACGCTTGGTGATGGACAGGTTTTTGTTTGGGCGAGCGTTATTGATCGGTATACTTGATCCCTTAAAATAAGAACAACCACTGAGACAAAGTTATAAAATCATTGATTACTTATTATAGTCGCGGCCTAAAATAAATACATTCGAAAAGGGGGTTGGGCCTAAATTTCGTTTAATTGCAACTTTTCGAAATCTCGTTTAAATTTAAATTTTTTTCCGGGCAAGAGTAATCACAGACATCAGTTTTGTTATCCTAGGTATCGCTGCGACGTGTAGTTTAGTACAATTTAAGTCCTAAAGTCTCTCTTAGAGAGCACGTAACCATAGGCGATGCAGTGTTATTACTAATCTTAAATCCGTTATTTCTTTATAGTAAGCAATAAAGGTGAAGACTCTTCTGGGGCCCGACATAGTAACCATAGTTTCTAGCGTTTTTTCCAAAATTAAACTTTCTCAACTATTGAGTTGAGAAAATTTCGTTTAAATGGCTAGATAAACTGACAAAGCATTCGAGAACGAGTTTAGGTGTTCTTGAGAGTAGTTTGCTTTTCACGAGTGCCATCAATTTAACTCAATCGATATTGTATTCTGCGGCCCGCAGTTGATCCATCGGATAACAGTAAAACAAATTTCTCACTGCATAAATATAACAATGTTAGAAACCTTACGCTAACTATTGAATCCATCCGATACAGCTCATATTAACAGAGCTACACGCTCCTAGCCATAATATAAAACTGGAGCGCCTAAAAATATGGCAACTCAACGGCGATCTCAAAATAGGATTAGATGGCATTTTTTAAAACATATTCTAAACTTGGACATTCTCACCACCAATAATGACATATTTCCATGTTAAACACTATGCGAACGTGGACTTGCAAATAGAAAGGAATCCACTGCGTTAACCGTGTTATGAACAGTCAGAGATGTTATCTGCACTTTTTGTTAGTTATCCAAATTCTGATCTGTACAATAAAAGAATGCAAAAAATATTATTTCTATTTACAAACGAGTTTAAATTATAATTGATAAATACAAATTTGGATTTCAAATTATTAGCGCAAACCTGGTTTATAGCTTAAATTAACAAAGTAACAACAAACCTGAATTTTATCACACCAGCCGGCAAAATATCGCCACGTATCGATCGACATTCCGATGTGTGTTTTCAGCGCGAGAGTATAAACGGCGCCTGAGTCAATACTTTCAATCGTTGCAAGTTCTTTGTTATGTGCTTCCATGAGATCGGCCAGTCTATAAATATTTTCAATAAATTCAGTTCAGATAAAGTACTCGACTATAATTATTTCTAAAGACAGTATTTAACGTACACGTTCTATCAATACCTCGGACATTATATTTATAATATAACAAAAGAAACTTGGGTAAGCTTATGAGACATAAATATTTTAACAAGAGCTCAGTAAAAATTTGTACAATGATATGAAACTGGGTCATATTCATGTTTTTCCTTTCTGTGATGAAGTGGTCGTTGTTTGGCTTACCACCTTCCTTAAGGATAGCAGGAATACACCCGAAGTTGTTTTGGGGTATCGGATACCTCCCCAGGTTTTTTGGAGTGGTACCAACTCAGAGATGACAGTAACAAATGAGCTTAGCGGAATAGCCCACCGGCGATCTATTAGTCAGCACCTCCGGGAAACTTTACGGGGTGGCCGATAGGGATAAAATTTTAGACAAGGTTTAGCAACAATGGCCCCGGGTTTTGCCAGAGCATGCAATAGGAACACCCTCCGGTTCAATCGGGGGTCATCAAAATCTAAACGTTTTTATTGAAAGACTAAAATAATTACCGTTGGGTGTTTACCTAAGCGTAGGCAGACATTAATTCAGCAGTAAAACTTTGATCCTTTTTGAGCTTTATGGCAAATACTAACGTGGGCTTCATAACGTAGCAGGGTACGCCATGAGACGACAGACAGTTACTCGCAGATAAGAGCTATCAAACAACAGAAATTTAACAAAATGTAATTTTTCATTTAATACAGAATAAATTTATAAGAAGATAAATTATCCTGTTGCCTAGCTGCAATATACAATAATAAAATGTATGTTTATTGCAACAACTATAACTCGAGAATCGATGGCGGAATTTCTGGATTTTTACCATTCAATGCAATCACAAAATGGCACACACAGAGAAAATTATTTCCCTGTGTCTCATCTTGTTTGTAAGCAGGGGTTGAAAAAATCCTTATTTACCTCGAATTATTATGTTATCGTCTATAGCCTAGTAGGGTACAAACATAAAGCGTTAAAAATTTCCATGGTACGTAACAAAAACCGCGTAGTTGTAGTAATGATATAAACCAAAAAACCCTTCACGACATCATAACGTTATCAATCCCCATATTTTGGACAAACAAAAACCTCTCCGCCATGGAAAAGCATGCGCTTTGGACAAATTAAGTGCAATTTTGCTGTTATTAAAATAACTTGGAAATGGTAGCTTCAGTTTTGCTAAAATGAGAATGATCCCGCTGACCATCCTATTTCATTTTTTGCAAAATTTGAGTCCGCGAACATTTTCGAGTCGATCGAAAATGCTAATTTCTTTTCGCGAACAAAATTTGTAATTATAATCATGTGTTCGCAAATACAAATTCATAAATAATAGGACAGTTTCGTTTGTGACGTCACAGCTACACTAAATTAAATCGCTAAGTCTTGGCTAGCAATGATCCAAATCGAATTTTTCTTATAATATTATGTCCTATGTTGAAATACACATGCAGTTGATGACTTAGTAATGGTTGCACTATTTATGACGAAATTACCCTACCAAACCCTACATTTTAAATCCAGAATTACATATATTCTGCCTTTTAATTTTTCATTGCATCGATCTGCCAGATAATTTTATATGACTACTGCATGTTTTTACATCAATTATTATTGCTAGCGAAAAATATAATAATTTGTTTAACAATTTCGTGTTTGTCGCCAATTGTATATAGAAAATCAGTGAGTTTTAAGGTCATCATAGACGAGTAACGCAAACATTTCTATATTAACTGACATTGCTAACCCAACCGTCTCAGGGCAGCATCTAGTAAATCGCTAAAATATACATCCATCTATTGCATTAAAATATATCTTTTAAACTTATTTATACATAATTTTATACATATTTTTAGATTCAGTATGCGGTTTAAATGAAATATTTTCTTTTTTCGAATCAACTGGGCTGTTTAACCTGAAGAAAACAAAAAATGTGACAGGAGGCATCTGGGCTTTCCAAATTGGGGTCCTGGTATTTTTCGGTTCCCCTGGTTCAAAACAGGTGCCCCCCGGTTCATGCCCCCTGGCAAAATTTTAGGCTCCCCCGGTTCACCGCCTCTGGGAAAATTTTTTAGTTTCCAATCGGTCCAAAGTACAAAAAATTTGATCAAATTTTGTACTAAAATTCCGTTCTGAAGCCCAAAATTTCGTAAATTTTGTCAAAAGTTGCTTCAAAATAGCTTTTTCTCTCTATCAAAAGCGTTTTGGCAGTGTTACTGACACGATTTTTAACCGTTTTTCTCTTGGCAAAATGCCCCCTGGCAAAATCGGGCGCCCCTGGTTCGGAACCACGGGGCCCCCAGGTTCATGCGCCCTGGCAAAATTATCAGCGAATGGAGAGCCCAGGGCATTGACACGGGAATCCAATATTTGGCCATGGAGATCGAACCCAGCCACGCAATAATTCAGGTGAGGAAACTGACAAAATGCTATACCTCCAAAATTTTACGAAGCCAAATCTATGTGGCTTAATATTATCGATAGGTAAACTTACTTGTACAACAGCTGTCCACGATCTCGAGCATTCATTTTGCCCCATTCACCTTCCTCGAATGCAGCCTAAAAATAGGAAATAAAAACAACTGAAACAGATAAACATGCACCATTAGTTTTACGTAAGTTAAAATTTCGATGAAACATAATATGTAGTTGTTCTAGCTTGCAAACACCACTTCAACATACATCCTGACCAGGATTCTGCCAAAAGCGAAGGATCACTACAATTTTTATTTTGAGACCAGACAACATTATTGTAAAGACACATTATAGTACAGTCAAAGATTATTTTCATTGTACTGCTCGAAACGGTTGTGCTAAAAGTTGAATAATTCACCAAGGCCGGAATTAGCGGCGATTATTATAAGTGGGGAGTAGACGGACGGCTAATTCAGAACACTACCTTATCTGACCTCTGCGCTGAATATTAGACCCCAGCAGTGTTTGCTCCTGACGCAGGTATTTCCACTGATGCGCAGAACAAAAGCATAGCGCTAAACCTTCTCATTTCGACTCCCTAACAATGTGGTAAGTCATTAAATGCAGTTTCGCTATGTACCTTCGTTGTATATTGTACCAAATGAGAATAAATACCACTCATTACGTCGAAAGAATGCATCGCGTACAGCCAGAAATAAGTGCAAAATAATCGATGGAAAATTTGATCGATTTAGATTAAACAAAATTTCGATCGCTTTTTGGATTCTGGTTTACTGCGCATTACAGATATAGTTATTTTCTGTCGATGCATTTTAAGGGTAATCGCTCAAAAAAACCCACAATTGGAAAAACTTTCAATAACACATCGGTCTCATTGATCTCATCTAACCTTTGCAGCCATAACAGCCGAATTGATGTCATCTTCAGTTCCAAGCGACACTTTGCAGATGACCTAAAATCAAATAAGAATATTTTCAACAATACAAGAATATAATTAAACACAAAATATGTGATATAGCCGCAAGCTTGCCACATTCAAACTAACAGATATTGCGATAATGGTTAATTACTACAATTGATTAGTCCTTTTCAAACTGGTTTTGAACTTTCCCCGAACTTGTCAAATATATATATTTTAATACTAAAATGAAAAGCTCTAGATTCGTGTGAACAAGGCTTGTGTTAGGCACAGCGACCAGTAACAATAATAAATCTTGTTCTTTGTAATAATAATAATAATAATAGTGTTTTTAATAAAGTGACTAGAAAATAGCCTGATAATAATGGTTTCGTTGCTTCTATGTTTATTACTTATAAACCGAACATGTGCTTTCAATAATGCGATATTGAACCCCTAATTGTTTCCATATTGTCAGAAGAAACCTGATTTCTAGCAGAAATTGTGAACTAGAGTTATAGAATTAAACTAAGCGGCTTCGACTTGAACTAAGAAAGTGTCGGATCGTGTTATTCGATAAGAGCGGCTCAAAATCAAAGCTCACCTTAAAACACTACATTAATAGTATAGCAAGACTCGATAATAATTATTTGTATGATTTCCTAGAACAATGTGTGTAGCACAGCCACAAAAAATTACATTATTCAACTTAATGTTCAGATTAGTTTTTATGTCGACACTTCCCTTCTGTCAAGCTACTTAGTCAGTATATCGATAAGGTTGAGTCCCAGGCGCGGTTTTAGAAATTGCTGACAGGGAAAGGGGCGTGCGGATTTTTATGCTTTCGAAAACCATCTTTGAGTTAATGAGTTATGAGTGACGCAGGCAGACATTTAGAATTCTACTATTTCTGCGCTATATATAATCGTGGAAAATTCACTCTATTTTTCACCAATTTTAACAACGTTTTGCAACAGATACATGATAGTCAAGAGCGTAGCCACGGATTTTGAGAGGGGCGAGGGTCGCGACCCACAGTAGGTACCTAAAGAGGAGGTCGCGCTCTGCGACAGCGGCATCTAGGAGGGCATGTCATTAAATGCTGCACATTTCTACGAGCTAACCTTGTACAAGCATAGAAAGTTTCAATGAAATTGCATTTCCTACTCCGGACTAAGAATAAAACTCATAAAGACATGATATATAATTTTTTTCTATGCAACACATACCTAGGAATGCTTTGCTGTTATTTTTTCCCAAAGTTCTGCTAAGTTTACGTTCCTAAATGTTTTTGAACGTTCATCGACATAGTGCGAGGATATAAGTTAGATGTGTATGTGCAAGTCGGACAAAAATTTTTCCGGCTTCGAAACCTGACAGGGTCGCGGCCGCCGTTCCCGCCGCCCTCTAAAACTGCCCGTGAGGAGTCCAGTCCACGTCGGAGACAAAATGTGGTCTAAAGAGATTTTATCACGTTTTTTGTAAGTATATTTATTTATTTATGTAATGCGCATAAGGTGTGCGAATTTTATGTCTACACTCTTTAAGTCTCCTTGGCAAAGCCCTGGTTTCTGGCCGACACACACGGCTGTATTAGTAACAGGTTATAGTTAAAGACAGGTCTACCGGTCTAAATTTATTTCATTTTATACATACTTACCGACTCATCAGTTGGATTAATCGTATCATATGTTTGGCCATCAGACGAATCCCTAAATTCCCCGTTGATAAAGCACTGATACGGAAAACTGATATCCATTCCATTTGTGTGCTTTTTTACCTGCAACAACCAAAAAATTAACAATACAACAATCAAAAAACCTAGAAAGAGCACCACTATGCCACATACGTTGCCGACTTAGGTATGGCGTATATACATACGAAAAATTTGAGAAAGCTACACAAATATTAAAATAGTCGAGAATGAAAATCTTCGTTATTCTTATAAAATTTTTTATCAATTTTTAAACTTTCTTGTTTTTTCAAATCTCTTTAAAAATGTATAAGCAGATATTGTGAAGAATTAAATTTAAATTCCGAACGTGAAAGCCCAGTAAAACACTTTTAAATATTTTACTAAGCACTTCAAAATAACTTAACAGCCAGGCTAGACCTGCCATTAAATGTACAGTACCCACCAGAAATAACTGCTCTGTTCGTCCGATATTAGGTCACTGCTGGAAATATGTTATAGCAGCACTGCTCGCTTGCTCGAAAGGTGACGGTCATTTCTGGGGCGTACTATTATAACTTCAGCAAAAAATAAAAGCTTTACCGCATCGAAGACCAAGTCCTGCTTCGATCCACCACGCCGTGCCAACACGGCTGCTGTAACAAAATCACCGAACGCCGAATTCATATAAACTTCTTCGTTTGACAATTCGATTGAGCAGCGCTCGTTCAATTCGTCTAACAACCTGCAAATTTATAATACAAATGCGCATTTTGCTATATTGCAACGGAAACGTGGATTTCAAACAAATGTATAATTATGTAAATATATCATAATATGGTACTTTGGAATGAAGCATGTTCATTCTCTGAAGGAAATTTTAAACAAGAAAACAAAAAGTTTTTTTCTACAACATATTTCCATATTTTCAATTCCAGCGCAAAAAAAATATTTTGAGGCTATGAAATAGCGTTTTAGCATTAGAACTATCAGTAATTTTTAGTATACACACAGTAACGTTTGCTGGCATCAATACGATATTACAAGATTTCTTTTGGGTATCTGATTTAGTTCAGGTTCCTAATGTCGTTTGTCGCTGCGATACCACACAAATTGTCACACCAATAGCAAGTTCAATTAGTTTAATTATACGCTCTGAGAACGTGAGATGAACCACAACAGTAGTTGTAATTTTACTGCCACAATTTGTACTGATTTGCCCGTTTTGATTGACATTTTCAATGTTCAGTCTGCGAATTCGTTAAATAGCATTAATAATGAGTACATTGTATTCACAGCGCCTATATCGATAAATAAAACAATAATGTTGTTTCTACAATCATATTCATTTCGTGAATTTTACTGCCACCTAGATGTGCCACAATTTGTACTGATTTACCCGTTTTGATTGAAAATTTCAATGTTCAGTCTGAGAATTCGTTAAATAGCATTAATAATGAGTACATTGTATTCACAACGCCTATATCGATAAATAAAACAATAATGTTGTTTTTACAATCATATTCATTTCGTGAAACTGGATTCCAACAACAAATTTCAACCCAATTTGTAACTAGAAAAAGTCTAGGAAACATACATACAATACAATTCTGGCTTCTTCAAAGTGGAGGGACGGGGTGAGGAACCATGGAAATAAACAGCTGCACTCCGTTAAGGCTCCAGTGGTAAAATGCCCACCGACCAAGTATTTTTCTTCCCGCAATTGACATAAATATATATATTTGTCAAACAATTTTACTAAAATCCTTTCCGAAGTTAAAAATAGGAATTAAAGTAAAAATTTAGTTGAAACGTTGCGTTTAACCTCAATAGATACGGTTCTGCACCACCATTTCTGAGGCCATTTGTTAACAATTTTAGCGTTCTCGAAAAACATATTAAATAATGAACATTTTTTAGACATCCAAAGGAGGGGATGGGGCGCCCCCCCCCACTTTGTTCCCAAGAGCAATGCCCTCTGGTAAAATCCGGCGCTTCCAGTTCTGAACCAGTCCCCCTTCATGCACACTGGCGAAATTTTCAACGAATAGAAAATCCAGAGTTTCACGTGCATTTTGCTTCGCTCCTTATTAATATTCATTTGTCACACTTGCGTAAAATAGAAGCGATAAAAGAAATGCGGCAAAAACATTAATATTACTGCTAAATTTCTATCCTAACTGAAGAGATGAAAAAACCATAGTTTAATTACTGTAATAAACTAACCGTGTAACATCCATTGAGCCAGCGCCGCATTTAAAAAAGTCCGTATCGTCCGTGATAGAGTCGATATTTAAAATTGCTTTCCATGTCATCTAAAACAAAATAATACAACATGAATGAAATGAAAACATTACATGAAACAACATGAATGAAAATGAATCAATAATGACACTGGCATCAATAGTTTAACGTAGCTACCTAAATTTAAACTATAACTATAGTAAAAATAGCAAATATAACTTAGCTTAAGGGGCGCAGCTTAACTTTACTCGTGTAAGGGAACAATGAATTTTCTCTTAAAAATATGAAAATGATTTATATGAAACAAAAACAAACAAAACATTTCAACATATTTCCAAATGTTTTAAAGCAAATGTTTTAGAAAATGCATTAGATTCTGAAAATTCAATATTATACAGCTTGTATCCCCGCGTTTATTTTGTTCATTTAGCAGCTTACTTTGACACGAAAGTGATCTAAAAGTTTTTTGTAAATAGTATTTCTGTTGATACTAAGCCAGATGGCCATGTGGTAAAAAAGGCTCTTATGAATTTTAAATTTATATTTAAGATTTAATTTATCCGAATAATTTCCAGCAATCATCTAAGAACAAGATGTAGTACTTTTCAAGCTAAGTCCATATTGTGATAACACTGCAGCTGTCCATAAAAACTTTCAAATCGTCCTCCTGTAGCTGAGTAATCTCTACTTAGAGTTTGCCTGCCATATGACCAGTACTGGAGGCAGCCACAATGACCAAAACGGGTTTAATAACCAAGACTAATAGTATTAGTGAAAACCCTATACATTAACGAATAAAATTAAAATTCAACGTGTATTTAATGATAAAGTTTAGGTCCAGTGAAAACGAATGAAATACCGAGCTCCAGTTACACTAGAAAACACAACAAGACAGTTTTGTATAATTATAATAGTTGCCATTATTTTATAATTTTCCTCAAGTAGCAAAACTATTAATCCAATTTTATTAATTTCTCAATTCTGCTTGCCCCATCCCGGGTGCGCAGGGGGCTTACAATGCGTAACCCGCTCAGAAATACCGAACTTAGAGTTCAACTACAGATAAGATAGTTTTATTTTTTCAAATTCTACTAAAAGTGAAAACTAACCAGTATTGTGTCCTGCAAAACTTTTTCGTCCTCTGTCAGTTCTAACGCCACCGTGCCTTCGTCTTGAGCTCCGTATTTCGACGCAAGAATAATTTTACCGTCTTCAAACACCATCGTTTTAATATTGAGCTAAAACAAATAAAATTATTTCAGACTGGTACAGATTGAAATTGTTTTAGGGAGGAGGTTTATGTCGATAAAGTCGACGACGAACACTTTGTAACGACCAGGGCCTATATTGACACATTCTAGAAACTTGAACAATACTTCAATGACATTTCCGTTCATTAATTTATTACAAATCAATTGCTGCCTAATGTTGGTCTGTTTGATAAGAAATTGTGTTCCTTCAATCAAGACAGCGACTTGTGTTTATGTAAATAATCTATCGAGTAGCACAGTAGTACTACCTGATATTTTACCATACTGATATTTTACCATACAATGACTTCCCAATACATTGGTTTACATAGTTCTATTGCATTTATTATGCAGAAATTGTCATAATATTGATAGCGTCAAATGTATTTTAAGCTGTAGTTCTGATCATAATTTTACAAAGCTCTCATCTTTTTGGACGCTTTGTAGCAAAATTGCCAACCTCTTAAAAGACCAACCGCGTCACTCTCGTGCTTGTCAGAATAACGGTGCCATAAATAATAAAAAAATATTTGAAAAACTATCCAATTAATCTCTGCAAACGCGTCATATTGCTTTCTACACATCATGTGGTTTTAACACATTCACTAAAACTGATCTTTATGTAGCTGCTATGAAAAGAAATAGCTTGTTCGCGCTTACTAAAACATTTGGCAAATACATATTGCGTAGCATTCTGGCCCGAATATAGTCAACCGGTGGTACCCGCGCTTGGCACAGCAAAACCGTCTGAGCACACGGTTTCTCGAAAAAATGTTTTTGCTGCTAGGCTCACTGCGCAATTGGTCCAGAAAGTGCATGGCATCGACTTTCGAATGTAGCATTTCAGACTATTCCGGTATAATTAAATATTGCTGCCAATACTGAAGCGTTCTGCCTGACATGATCAACTTCGATTACCTTCGAATGTTCTATTGAGAGACAGACAGAGCATTGCACTTCAACAATAAAGTAAAAACTTAATATTATACAGTTACAATTAAAATTAAGTGCCCAAAGATCGACCGAATCTTCTTTCGATTTCGATCGTTTGCGTTTTAAACGAAAATCGATCGTATAAACGAAAGCAGATTAACTTAACGAATTCCGATTGCGTCAAAATAAAAAAACTAATTTAATAAATCATGTTAGTCGCGTTTAATTTAACGAATTTCGATTGTGTTGAAAAAAATATTTTTAATAAAAATGTTAGTTTACGTTTCATTTAACGAATTTCGTTTAAACGAAGATCGATCGATTGCGATTTCGTCTGTGTTCGATTTTATAAGCACTTAATTCTGATTTTAACTGTGCATACGTGTTTGCCATCATTTCCAGTTATCAACAATCCGTCTTTGTGTACGATTGCCTTTGTCGTTTCGTATTCGTCAAATGCCAGTGGAGTGCCTTCAGGAACAGCGCTCGACCATAAACCGCTGCCATAAAATATAATTTTCTAAAACAAAAAAGTAAAATAATACAAGATGAATTGGAACAATATACAATAATAACAATAACAATAATAAATTGGAACAATATTTCTAAGAAAGTAATTTACTCGTTAAAAGCTATACTAAATTTAAATTTTTTTCGACAGTGCAAAAGTAAACGGTAAAAACAAACATTTTCCAAACGACCAGGAGGAATAGCCTTCACGTTCCTACTTAATTACTAGATCCTGTCTTCGTTCACTTATATCTCGTTCGAATAGTTGTTGTTTTCTATTTCGTAAAAATCAAAACGGATCATATGAACAATACTTCTCACAATTTCCATACAAAAATAATTTTGCCTATAGTTTGGTCACATTTCCAAAAAAATAGATACTTACACTCACGGACAAAAATAAGTGCAGATGCAGACAGACGCAATTTCGTCTGGACGCGCACGGATACAATTTGGTCCGTATTTTGCGCACTTACTTCCATCCATGTCTGTACTACCGTTGCCGCTACAAATTGTGAGAAACGAAAACATTTCCGATAACAAAAAACATAAAAAATCATGGTCTCTGTGTTTCATAGCAAAAACAATAATAATAATCAAACCTGGCCATCGACCATTGTCCATGCACCGGGCACTTTATCACAACCGCGAATAAAATTGTGTATATCAAGAGCAGATTGGTCGAAGTTAATCTAAAAAACAAAATCAAACGCAAATCGATAGGGAAGGCCGGAAAAATTCGCTGTATCTAAGTGATCGTCAAACGGCGGTTCCAAAATAAACAGTGAAGTCTAAATCGACCATTGTTCATGCACTGGCACTTTATCACAACCGCGAATAAAATTGTGTATATCAAGAGCAGTTTGGTCAAAGTTAATCTAAAAAAAACAAAATCAAACGCAAATCGATAGGGAAGGCCGGAAAAATTCGCTGTATCTAAGTGATCGTCAAACGGCGGTTCCAAAATAAACAGTGACGTCTAAATCGACCATTGTTCATGCACTGGCACTTTATCACAACCGCCAATAAAATTGTGTATATCAAGAGCACATTGGTCGAAGTTAATCTAAAAAACAAAATCAAACGCAAATCGATAGGGAAGGCCGGAAAAATTCGCTGTATCTAAGTGACCGTCAAGCAGCGGTTCGAAAATAAACTATGAAGTCAAAATTTTTCGTTTTGCTACGTGTATTTCCTAGGCGTGTATTAGTTCCTTCACAGCATGGCGAGTTAGATAGAATGAAATGAGTAAGGAAAAGAAGTAGTTCTATGCAGATAACTATTAGTCGTTTGTCCACAACATCCTAAACATTCCTCCATTTCATTTCGGCGAAAGTCCCACAATACTTATCACTTTCTAACTAACAATCCCAGCTTCGAAAGACTGGAGGAAATACCAATGATTCGGCACATATGAGTACTGTGAAAATATCACTCGAAGTTCAACAGTACGTAAATTCTGAGTCACATAATGCTAATAACCTTAACATTAACAGTAATCGCTTGACTGGCTAATTTTTTGTACTGTCGCTAGGTAAAACCAACTCGAGATACCACAACCTGCGCAGTAACGTATGGACAAAGTATCGAGCGCAAATAGTAAAAACCAACAAGAAATAAACTTAATTTTTTTGTACCTCAAAGCTATTGAACATAATATTTTCCCAATTTCAGAAGCTAGAAGCGATTTTATTTTAAAAATAACTTTTAATATTTACGAGATTTAGCAAAGCATACAGTATGAATTTCGAATCTTAGTAACCAAATTCAGTTAAAAAAATCTCGTGCGTTAACTGCTTGAAAGGTGATTTGATAAAGTCATATTCAGCAAAATCACAAAGACGCAAACGCTGCAGGTGAACACCGTTGTTCGACGCCTTTATTTTCCCGGGATATATCACCTCAAGAAGCACAAGGTGCCCCAAAGCATATAACAAGATAATAATATCCAAGCTTTAGGACCAAATGGTTAAACCGATATGGACATTACTGAACCACAACCCACAATAGCTACAGCACACCTTGCATGCTCCGTTTCAATAATAAACAGAACAGCAAATAAATTCTGAAAAATCATCGTTTACCTTTGCTAATTCAGGTTTGGCAGTAATGTACGGCTCGTATGAGGCTCCTTCTTCTGGTTGCACAATTTTCGGAGCAGTTCCAGCCACAATCAGGTCGACAGCTTCGCCCTACAATAATTGAAGATTAGTTTATAAAAAAGCTGCTAATATCAAAAATTTGCTACACACAATCTAAACAAAATTCAAATTCATATATTAGCATATAGTGTTCTATATGAAAAAATATATCCCGATCGTAGCAGTTGTAACATGCAATATTTCATCTACACAGAGAAACCAATGCAACATGTTTACTTCACACACCGCTGTCCATTTAATTATTCGGTTAACATTTAAAATAATATTTTTATACAATTTTTGTCGAGGTGGCTAAATCTGAAGATCGTAAATACTAAAAAAAAAATAATAATACCATGCTTGTTTACAAGATTTCCTCCGAAAATTTTCAAGCAAGAACCTGCCGTCTTAGCGTTTCCTGCTTTGCTCCATCTAAAACAATAATTACAAAATTATTATCTTATGCATACCATAGCTTTAATGCCTTCAGGCATCATAAACCGTTTGTAGATACTATTAACGGTATCGTTAATGTCAACGTCGCATTCTTTCATCAACAAAATCGGACCCGTGTCAAGTCCATCGTCCGCCCAGAATATTGTAAAGCCGCCTTTTTTATCGCCGTGGATTAGCGTCCTGAAATACGTTGACGATTGAACAATACAATATAGATTGTTCGGTTGCATAAATAAGAAACCATAACATTGCGTTGACGAAGTTATGGTTTAGTACAACTTGTTGCAAAAGTACTTATAGATATAACAAAGCACAAAACGTGCACCATATAACGCCGTATTATGCTGTCAAAATCCATAATCATGTCACCTTTTTGGGTCAGGGGTTACATGACTAGGAAAAAACAGCCTGGTGTGAGATATAACAAAGCACAAAACATGCACCATAACGCCGTATTATGCTGTCAAAATCCATAATCATGTCACCTTTTTGGGTCAGGGGTAACATGACTAGGAAAAAACAGCCTGGTGTGAGATATAACAAAGCACAAAACATGCACCATAACGCCGTATTATGCTGTCAAAATCCATAATCATGTCACCTTTTTGGGTCAGGGGTAACATGACTAGGAAAAAACAGCCTGGTGTGAGATATAACAAAGCACAAAACATGCACCATAACGCCGTATTATGCTGTCAAAATCCATAACCATGTCACCTTTTTGGGTCAGGGGTAACATAACTAGGAAAAAACAGCCTGGTGTGAGATATAACAAAGCACAAAACATGCACCATAACGCCGTATTATGCTGTCAAAATTCATAATCATGTCACCTTTTTGGGTCAGGGGTAACATGACTAGGAAAAAACAGCCTGGTGTGAGATATAACAAAGCACAAAACATGCACCATAACGCCGTATTATGCTGTCAAAATTCATAATCATGTCACCTTTTTGGGTCAGGGGTTACATGACTAGGAAAAAACAGCCTGGTGTGGGGCTTCAAATCATGGTAGCCGTACCATCTAGAGGTTTGGTCTTAGTCAAAAACACAAAGCTTCAGCTAATGCCAAGCTAACTGAATTTTGTGATGATTACTGCTACAGACGAATATCAGATCTAAACGAAGTCTTTTGAAAACAAGCACCATTACATCTTTTGAAAACAAGCACCATTACAAACAACAACAGAACCTACAACGAACAAACAATAAATGTGAACAGGAATCGGTGGAAAGCCCCCATTTTGTTAAGGCACAGCAACTTAAAAATGCAAAGTAGCATCGACTCACGATTCTCGACATCAAAAATCAAATCCTCAATCACGGCTTATATACGCCAAATAAAACAATAATAAATAAAAAAATTAAACCAACCAATTAATTGCCGACGCACCACGATGTTTTGGCAACAACGATGGATGATAGATAATCGACTGATGTTTCGGAAACGTAATCACTTCCATTGGAATAAATTGCGAACAGTATGGTAGGACATTCAATTCGGCGCCGAGCTGTTTGTATTGATCGACAACTTCTGGGATAGCCTAAAACGAAAATAATATGATTGTTTTTATTAGATAAGTTGCTATTCGAAACCACAGGGAGCACAAATAAAGTATATAATTAACTGCTCGAAAACGTTTATATCGACTGCAGATAGGAGCCGCATCTTTGCAAGCCGAAAATTCATTAAAATACTTGAATAGTTTCTTTTTATTGACTAAACAAGCTAACCATTTCCATAGTCGCGAAACTATGTAGTTTGCGTAAAAAAACAGTGTGCCATATATGCTCAACAGCTGCTTCTTGCAGTGCCAAAACACTACAAATTCAACTGATTTTGATCTATAACGGCTTCTTTGTATCGTAATTTTTTGATTGCAAATATGTAAATATTGTATCCAAAAATACAACAAAGACGAAATGTATTGGTGGGCTAAAACAATCAGTAATGTTACAGAAACATAAAGTTAGCTAAAAGACATAAAATCACCATACAACGAGCTAGACTGAAGGCCCAGTACTGTGACGACGTAATATTCCGTACACATTATTATCTACAAAGACCTTTTTACAGTTTATTGTCGTTTTGTACGCGCAACACTTCGCGTCTATTGAAGCATCATTACTGGTAAAATTATTAGCAGCAAACTCGAGTCTCTCAATTGACTTTGTAAAGCAGATAACAACAGTGACCACCACCTGAAATTACTTATGGCTACTCGCACTCGACGTTCGTTTGCTGCCCACCAGCTAGAAAGGCGGCAGTCATTTCTGGCGCGTACTTTAGAGCTTCAGGGGCTGTGTATTTTTCTGTCATAGCCATGATAACTCATTCATACGTTAACAGTAACATTTCATTTTAATAGTTTAAAAATATTACATGTTAAGCACTGAACCAGATAAAGTTACAATCAGAATTATGTGTGCTTATAAAATCGAACGCAGACGAAATCGAACGAAAACGCAATCGATCGATGTTCGTTTAAACGAAATTCGATAAAATAAACGCAAACTAACATTGTTTTTTTAATTTTTATTTTGACGTAATCGAAATTCGTTAAATTAATCGAATTTCGTTTAAACGATAGTAGATGAAAAAGGCGGGTTTTGCCCCCCTCCCCCTCTTGGTTGGGTTATTAATCATAATTTTAGGGTAATTAATCATTATTTTAGGGCAATTAATCATAATTTTAGGGTAATTAATCATTATTTTAGGGCTATTAATCATAATTTTAGGGTAATTAATAAAAATTTGGGTAATTAATCATTAAAATAGGGTAATTAATCATAATTTTAGGGCAATTAATCATGGGTAATTAATCATTATTTTTTTGGGTAGTTAAACATGGACATTTAATCATTTGAACCAGAAGTAAACAAATTCCAGCTACCCACATGTAAACAAATCTCAGGGTAATGCGGAAGTTCCCTGGAATGTGTGGAATGCGGAATTTCCCTGGAATGCGGAAGTAATCCGGAAGTAATTACGTTCCGGAATATGTGGAATGCGGAAGTCATTTGTTTGGAATGCGGAAGTAATTAGCGTGGAATGTGGAAGTATCCCGGAAGTCACAATAATGTGGAATGTATAATGGTTGTTAACGGAATGTGGAAGTTGGGTGAACGGTATTTGGTGATATAAATGGAATGTGGGAGCTTTCAATGTCTATGTAGTAGGATGAATCACGGAAATGGTATCGTGACGGCAGTAAAGTTATATTAAGGGTATGTGAGGTGCATGTCGTGTAATAATATAATAGGGGATAGTTAATATTTTTAATAAAAGCGTTAATCCCTCTGCTTTTCCGGGCTTGGGACCGGCAAGATAACATTTCCAATGGAGAAAAATATTATCTTGGCAGCATTACATGCACATGCAGGCATAAATACAAGGATCCAAAATAAAAATATAATATGTATAACATTAAAAAATTATTACCATTATTGTTTTTTTGGATTCTTCAACGCTGCTTTCGTATTGTAAAAGTTGTTTTTTAATAAAATTCTTAATATATATATATAAATTATTTAAAGCTTATGTTAGTTATTTCATTTTAAAATATTTTACAGTAATTTGTTAATAGTGTAACTATATGTCCGAAGTCCATAATTATTTTTATGGAATGAAGTCTGCATCATCGTCAGACTCTTCATCCGCGCCGGAATCCTCTAGCCACCACCACCAATTGTGGTCATAAATTACAGCTATTTCATTTTCGAGGTTATCATCCATTGCTACTACAATAATGTCAATTAATTCGTCGGGAACTGAGCTTGGATGGACAGGAAATACAGTTGATTCCAGGGTGGAATCGACCATATCAAAGATAGCATCGCGGCAGACGCTGCATTGGGGGTTTTGGCCGTTCTGTCATCGAGATTCATTATAATTTAATTGGCATACAGGATGAACTACTGTTTTACAGGTACATGAGGGGGCACATTTTAACACTGTGGGTTCGAAGTTTTCCTGGCAAATAACACATGTTGTTGTTTCAAATTTTTGTATATAGGCATTGTAGTTGATTATATCAAACAGGTTAAATGCTTCTTCATCCGTTGTTAAGGTTGAATTAAATGGCGTTGTATTTTCATCAGACATAATGAAAATCACTGAAAATAGAAATAATTTATAAAAGTAGTTTCTAACTTAACTAGTTGATAGGAAATGGTACCAATGTATATTTGAGGGGCAGGAAAGAAAAACAGGTTTATCCATGTTCGCTACCCTAAGTCTAAGCCTACCCCTGATGTTTGGTAACTTTGGAATAAAAATAGGCAGTATTGTAGGTAACCAGACCCGACAACAACAGGAATAAGTTACAAACAACTTTTTCAAGCAATTACAGAATTGTTAAAAAAACAATATCCTTTTTATTTAACTTTAAGTGATAACAACACTAGATACGTTATCATTACTTTAAAACGACCCTGTAAAATACGAGGCTATCGCTTTTAAACTGGATAATGACAAAGGTAGAAATTCGGGTGAGTAAAGTTTAGGTAATCGTATGTATATTTATTGTTACAAACATACGTATATATTAAGAATATGTACAATAGGTTTGTGTATTATGTGTATTTATGTTGTAATATAGTTATATATTTTTATTTGAATTTATGTTTCTTATGTATAATTACAATATATATTTATTACAATATTATCATTCCAAAGTATAATGGAATAGCCAATCAATTGTTTGATTCAATCATCAATCAATAGTGATCGAATCGTTGGTAAATGAAACTAAAATATTAGCTTTCATTGGATTGTGTTAACGTGAGTTGGACAATAGATTTACAGGAAAATACAGATTACAGTGCTCGTTAAATACAGTAATGAATCCCGACGTTCAATACAGTGATAAGTTCATAAAAATACCAACCTTCATTGAAATGATTCAACATCAGTTGAAACAGAAAGTTACAGAAAACCCATGAGTGATGGTACTCATTGAGGAACAAATGTGTCGGGGAGACCAAATATGGTGAAAATTTCCCAAAAATACAAACCCCCGTTGAAATGGTTGAACGTAAGTTGAAAAGTAAAGTTTTAGTAAACAATGATTTGTACTATTTGTTGAAGAGAAAAATGAATCGAGGAGTACTATATTAAAAATTTGCAAAAATACGAACACTGTTGAAAGAAAAACACAGTACAAAACTCAAATATTTATTTAAACTACAATAAAATATACAAATAATATTCAATGTGAAAAAGTTGAGCTGTAGAGTAACAAGACAAAAATAGGAAGATCACAAAACACCCAAACGTGACGAAATCACAGAGAAACTGAAAGTAAGGCTTCAGAAATGGGTTTATATACCCTTAAGACTATTATCTTATACTACTCTAATGTGTTTTTATTAATCTTTTGATATTTCTCTGCTCAATGAATACTGTAATTATGTACATTTCGAAAGGT
>JASANE010003142.1:0-17876 GCA_030248225.1 Trileptium ribeirensis | reverse complement strand
AAGACCGAAACAGCTTAATTAAGTCTAAGTCAGTTTAGGTGGGCGGCAAGTTTAGGTATAACGCAAACAGCTTAATATCTTTTTACGATGAGTCTAAATATCGTTTCGAAAAAGTATAATATCTTTTACGTGTATTTACCTCATGATCTCCAGTTGTTGACACACCGATAACATGTGACCAAGCGTTGTCAAGAAAAACTGATTATTGTGTTTATCGCCTTCGTGCACAAAATACCACCTACGTGCATGCACACAATAGTACTACATCGGAGGCATGAAATACGCTGTTTTTTGTAAAGCGCGGATATTCGGTGCTCGAGAGAAGCAGTGATCGGGTCAACCTGGAGGCACTCTCGGTGGTCTCGTTTTTTGCTTCGATTTGATGACGACGACCCACACTCAAAATACTACGTTCCGTGAAATTTAAGAGAACTATTATTTTTGCACCACCAGATAATCTCTTAAAATTCAAAGAACGATTCCTTTAAATTTCAAAGACAGTTATTTTAAATATAATATATAATTCCCTAAAATATTAAATATTTAATATATTTTAAATATATATAATTCCCTAAAAATTTTAAGTAATACATAGTTCTGTGGATTTAAAAGAATATCTATCTGGTGGCCCAAAAACCAGAGAAACTTCTCTTAAATTTCATAAATATTATTTTGAGTTCAGTGTCTTTTGATCGACGAGCCAATGCCAAAGAACGTTTGGTTTGCCCTTTTTTGATTTTTTTGCGTTACCCACGTCACCCAATTACTTGCAGGGACCTAAGAGGGGCTGCCACGAACGGGGAGAGGGGTGTCGAAGTCAGTCAGTCAGTCATCCAGTCGTAAGCAGGGTCCATGTAAAAGGAAAAAAAAATTGTGACACTTTTTTGGTAATCTACATATCTAGGGCCTTTTCCTTTAGCACCCTCCCAGGCCGAATTTGGTCAATTTTGAAGGCACCGCGATAATTTTGGTACCATTCGAGTCAGCTCGGTGAGCTGGTTCAGAAAATGTTCATTTTGGATGCCAATATTTTTTCGACATTTTAGTTCAGAAAAAAATTTCAAACCCCCTCGGTTCTGAACAAATTTCGCACCGGCATAGTCGATTTACACCGGCATAGGCACCGTGTACATCCCCTAGCGTTTTTGATTTGAGATATGGCTCCGGGGTCAGAGGTGAAAATGAGAGCTTTTTCTACCCCATTTTAGTGCCCTTCACGGAAGTAAGGTTAGTTTTATCTTAACTTTCGAATTTTTTCTCTGCTTGGTTTTACTTCATAGTAAAATGATAAATGCTGATGCCTCTTTTTTGTTGTTTGATTAAGGCTCCGGTTTTTGGAGTTGTAGGGTTTGAGATGTTGCGCCCTCGTGTTTCTTCGACTCAAAATTCGAAATTTGTTCTGGCGTCCTTGGAGGTTGAAAAGTTTTACTTGGGGGGTTTTCGGGCATGGGAAACTCATCGCCGGTTTTGATTTTGCTCTGCGACCCATGGTTCCAATGGTACGGGGGTATGGCGCTCCGATGGTTCCCTGACCTAAAATTTCTAATTTTATTGTGACGTCGTGGAAGGCTGATAGCTTGCACTTGGGGGTTTTCGGATATCGGAAACATGTTGCCGGTGTTAGGTTTATTCTAACTTGTGCGGTATTGTGTGATATCCACATGTAGCATATCGACGTATGCTATCGAGAGCTGATTGGCTATGTACGCAAAAGGCGTAGGTGTACCTATGCTTCACTACGCTTTGCAATCTCGATAAAGTTACTAGTATACCATTCCAACCGCGTTAACGAGTAAAAACAAGATAACGTGTTCGATGCCGCGACAACGATCTGACTCGAATGGCTTGTAAAGTCAGCGCAACTGGTGCACGCGGTAACGACTTGGGCTTCGCCTAAGCCTAAATCGTTACCTAATGAACCGATTGCGCTGACTGTACCGATTGCGCTGTTTTGAATGGTTCGAAATGTTATACAAAATTATACATTCATCGAGAAAAATGTTACTCTAAATTTTTTTCTGAACCGATGGGGCCCATCGAGAACTAAAAAAGTCGAAAAATATTTTCTGAACCAGCTCGATGAGCTGAGTCCAATGGCACCACAATTACCGCAGTATCTTCAAGGTTGACCAAATTCGGCCTGGAGGAGAGGCCAAAGGAAAAGACTCCGTATCTATATCTTTATTTAAGAGTATGACAAGTTGTGTAAAATGTACTGGAAAGCTAAGCCTGAATATACGCATGTATCATGTGAGTCGCGCCATTAATCATAATGAATATAATTATCAAAATTGTTAATAATACATGCGATATTATCGGTGAAATATGATAGGTGCATTTTAGTTACGTAGGTAAGTAGGTGTATAGTAGGTGGGTGAACCCACGATTGACCAACGAGTGGTATCATTGCGTACAAGCGAAGTTTACAGTCACATATGCGCGTTCGAGCGAATCAACTTATTATTTTTGTCAGCCGAAATCTTTATATCCGCACATTTAACAAATTACACCTTTACATTCTTACACATTAAAGCGTTCAAAAAATAAAAAACGGGTCCCACGGCATGTAATACGTATCATGCGACAAAAGGGTATATTGATCACAGATACATTCAAATGAAGCATCTCGTTATTTTTAGCATTCTCGGAAACATTTATAACCATAACTGCAAGAAATTACAGCGTTAGGTTGAAAATGACGGAATGGCGCTCAAGGGAGGATGGCGGTGCGAGGGGTTATAGTATCATTCCAAAAATTGACATCGGTCCCAGATGCACTCAAACAAATCACTTTATCGGTTTCGGCATCCTCGAAAACCTTTGTAGAAACAGTTGAAACAAAATATATTATATTCAAAATCACGAAATCAGGCATGGTTCTTGGATTGGACACAGAGGATGCAGTATATATGAGACTTCAAAAAAGGTACAACGGTCATAGCTAGGTTCAAATGAATCGCTCAATTGTTTTTGGTGACACCGAAAACCTTTACTATGACCATAGAATGCTTATTAACGGTGACATCTCAAAAATATGATATATAAAGGGTTAAAATGGGTCCAATTTTGGGCCCCTATCTCATTATCTGCGATTTTGACAAAAAAGTGCTGGTAACAAAATTGTAGATCTTATCCAGGTTAATTGAAACGAAATGTTTCAACTTTTTTGATACAAAGCCCGAGTTTTGAGATATAGCTAAAAACTCATTTTCCCCGGGTCACAAACGTTGAGGCGGTACGCTCTTTAATAGGGTACACATTGCGCCATGGGTGGGTTGCATAGAAGAAGCTTGTATAGGGTCACCGGACTATATGCTCGATATAGAAAAACTATCTGGACGGACGGAGACGGATCTGTGTTCAGGCAAATAAATGCTTGCACGCTTCACTCGCTTCGAAAATATATATTTATGTATGTATGCGAGGTGTTAATTGTTATGGAATTCGTGGCATGCTATGGGTTATAGTGAAATTACAAAGGGTACCATACCATCAGCTGCATTTGTTAATACCCCCAGCGTCTTCTCTTCTTCAGAATTCAGTCCCGCCAGCATCTGTCGAGGATAGTGTCACCATCTGATGCGGAAGAGGTTATACGAAAGTAAACATCAGGGTTCCCTAAAACCTTAGAAGAGTTTTTTAAAACCTAGAAAACAGGGAAAACGACAAATTTAATAGAGATAATTGGATCCGGTGACAGCGAAAATCGGAAGTTATTAAAAAACGTGTGAGTTGAATGTCATTTGCCGCTTGTGTCGTATGACAACATGTTACAACATAGCGTACAAAAGGTGAACCTGCAACCGCAACTGGCATTAAATCATGGTTCATTTAACCTAAAAATGTTGGATTGTACTTGGCTGGACATGCGCATGTCACATGATCATATGATCAGCCAACGCCGTGGACAGAACGTAGATATCACTCTCGATCAGTTGCCGGATTCTTCACGAACGTAAGCCGCTTCCGCTCTCAACGGCTGATTGTTTTGTTTGAATTTGTTGCGAATCAGGGGCACGTTAATATCGTGGAATGAAGTCCTGACACATGTTATTGTACCACCAATTGTCAGCGTGAGCGTCACTACACATACCGAGCGGGCACTGTGCAGTCTTGCAACATGACTGAACCACACAACACGATCGACATTTTTAATTTACAGCTTCACCGAACATAAATAGCTTGCACCGTTCAATCTGGAGACATGACCCAACCACACAACATAACCGATATTTTTAATCTACAGCTTCACCAAACAGGGCACCGTGCAGTCTGGCACTATGACCGAACGACACAACACGGTCGACATTTTTAATGTGCAGCTTCACCAAACAAGGCACCGTACAGTCTTGCACCATGACCGAATCACACAACACGGCCGACATTTTTAATGTACTGCTTCACCAAACAGGGCACCGTGCAGTATGGCACCATGACCGAACCACACAGCACGGTCGACATTTTTAATGTGCAGCTTCACCAAACAAGGCACCGTACAGTCTTGCACCATGACCGAACCACACAACACGGCCGACATTTTTAATGTACTGCTTCACCAAACAGGGCACCGTGCAGTATGGCACCATGACCGAACCACACATTTTTAATGTGAAGTTCCACAAATGCTGTATAATATCAATCTGCCTCTTGACTTCAGCATTTGACATTCTGTTAAAGTACGGGAATACGGTGTATCCAACCATTTCACGGAATCTTCTCTTCAGCCCAAAAACACTGAGACAATAACTTTGCAAACGCGTCCAGGCCAGCCTTGCCATACCATTTTCGGTGGTACCCCATCCTCCCCGTTATATTTGTAATATTTTCACACGCGCTACAGCACCCGTAATTTGCCCGAACGTTGAGGGTTCAACGCTGACATCGAAGGTGGCGTTCTTGTTTACAGTCACTGGGTGCAGGCGCTACAGCGATTGGCAAAACTGCTTGGCCCATCTCGCTAATCTTTCGTTTTTGCTTGTGACATCTGGGCTGATCGCGCCTGGGAACCGGACAACTTGCATTGGTAATTATCGCAAAGGTAGGTAGAAGTCAGGATAAATTTTATCGCGCCGGAGCAATAACGGGCTTTGCAGAGACACGCAATGTCTACAAAACGCTGACTTCGACTAACGACTAACAACCAGACAGTGGTTTGGGAATATAATTAAAAAAATTTTGCCGGAAATTTGATAGAACAGGATTCTCCGTGCTAAATTGCCTGTGTAGTGGTCTCACAGGTAAAAGTTAAGCATGGTACTAGGACCAAAAGAATATTGCCACACAGACATTGTCCTTGACCACCAACAGCTCTGCTACTAACAATTGATGCCATTTGGAAATTCTCCGAAAAAAGCATATTAATCAACCCGCTTGATGCTCGAGGTTCTCAACAGGGTTGTGTTTATGGCTCGCTTAGCGTGGGGAAACGGAGCGTGTTGTGGCTAATCTGTGCGTATTATAGGAGCCTTTGTTCCTTCCTCCAATGACCAAAAATACTTAAGTTGTGACCATTATACATCATAAATATTAGGAAAAAATTATATTTTGGAAAGTCATTACATTTTTAAAGCTGCTGGCTCGTAATACACTTGCCCAAACTCCGCACTATCCCACAATTGTGATACATATACCTTATGCAGGCTTAACACAATGAAACAGATTGAAACACCCTATGTATCGCTCAAGAAGCAGCAAGAAACACTGTCAAAATTTTTCAAAACTTCTCACTTTTTCGGCTAACTATTATTATTAACTATTGAGTCAACATATCCTTAAAATAACTGCTCTGACACAAACACACTTGCTGAAATCGATTCGATGCTTGAAACAAAAGTTACATATATATATATATAACCTCAAATGTTTTGGTCATTCAAAATGGGCCAAAATCAATAATAATTGGGTTTCTAATTCATGCCGATTTGGTAATAATATTGGTAGGAAATCATTGTAGCAGCGCTGACATAAAACTAGGCGCAGAACTGCGATTCTATTAATCGTCAAACAAACCTAAAAAGAGACGAACACCCAACTATTTTGCGCTGAATAGTTATTGCCGGGAAACACATTGCTCATATTGTTCGCTTTTGGAGGAAATTCCGCTCAATTCAATTTCAATTTGAATTTGTTCGAGAATTAGGAAATGTTGAAGATTCTGGGCTAGCAAAAAAAACTTACTCGAATTTCGTATTTATTTGGTAAACATTGAATGTTGATTCCGCATCCGGTCTTGCTCCAAACAACGATGGTTAGTGGGTTGACGTTAAGTTTAGTCATGCATTAGCACAACAAGCAGCATCAGCGATTATCACAACCGTACTCAACACAGGCTTGTATTACATCAGCGTAGTAGTGCCGCCAGGAACTTAATGCAGCGGCTAGTAAACTATTAGTAGCTCCTCCAAGGGCGTGTACAACTACCGGCCTCTACAAAGTATAATGAGCAATAGAACGTTAACCGATTGATTTATTGATTGATCTGCGTATATTCATTGTTCCGCGGCTTTTGAGAAACTTTATTACTACACCTACAGTATCAAGTTCTTTTTTTTTTGGTTTTTCGGCTATGTTTGCAGTTCGGTAAATGGTTTTCGGACTTTTAAGGTGGTGCTGGATACTGCATTGTAGAAATTTCGTCTATTCTGATGAGCGGTTCATTGTATATAGTCCACAATCGCAGCTGTAAAAGCATCGCTTCTAAACAGGCTGTACTATCAAGGGCGTAGCCAGGAATTTTGAAAGGGGGTCGCGGCTCACAGTGGGTACCTAAAAGGGGGTCAAGGGGGGTCGCGCTCAGATATGTGAAAGCTTGATCCAGAATTGGTATATTAAGTACGCCATAAACAAGTAAAAAATGCAACTGTGCCAAAATAGGGAATTTTCAAACAAAAATGTGAAGTTTGGTCAAAAATACGGTTGAAAGTAATTGTTTTCTAGTGTGATAGAGATTTAGGAAAATTTCCGACATGATTTTCAACCGGAATCATTCAAAAAATTCGTTTGGGGTTGAACCAAAAGGGGGGGGGGGGTCGCGATCTCCGCAACCCCCTGGCTACGCCCTTGTGTACTATTTATCCATTATGGTTTACCTGGTTATTATAGCTCACTATCGTAGTATTGGACACTGGGGTAGACCTTGAGACCCGCAGGATTGACTTACCACTGTGGTACTCTGTTGTTAAGTTGTTCCTCAGCATGATGGTGTATCAGAGCGGAGATTTTTCTGTTCGAGTTGAGAAATAATTTAGAAGCCAAGAATGTTTGCCCGAAAAGATTTTTCGTATGAGCTCTCTCCGAATTTTGCAGCTGCGCACGCTTTGCTAACCTTCAGCTTTTCGGAACTGTCACTATCTTTAATACGGGTATACAATGTACAATATGGCATAGAATTTGCCAATGTGCCCAAAAAGTTCTCGGAGCTTCACCATCGGAGAAGAGAAGGTTGGTATGCGTTTTTGAGTTGCTTGTATTTAGGCGTAATAAGCTAGGTAAACGTGCCGTTCATGCGTTCGAACTTTTTACTCAAATTTTTTTACTGTATAACTGTAATTGAAAACCAAGCGTTCGATGCGATCCGATTTTAACAGGTGTTGCCTAATATAAGAGTATAGTAATTTGCGGTCTTAGCGGATCTGACAAAAATGAGTCCCTGAGATCGCGGGCGCATACATAGCCGTAGCGGCTTCTGCAAACAAGTGGCCCTATAAGCTATATGAATCGTTGCGGTCTATTAAAATTTTTTTTTTCACATGCGTATGCACTTGTGGCCTGCTCACTACATGCTATTATTATCGAAGTCCGTTAAAGGTCTGAAAATCACATAAACTCTACTAAACTGTATATGTATAAATATATAAAAATATATATATAAAATAAATAAAATGTATATATAAATGTATGTAAAAATGTATACATAAAACTATATTTATATTTATATATATATCTATTTTATATATATATATATATAACTGTCGTTGTACCTGTTGAGATCAATACTCAAAAGGACAAGAGGCTGATTTTTAATTTGTTGATTTAGCAATGTGTGGACTAAAGATGGAAGTCGGGTCAGTTTTAGGTGCGCGCCCGTGGGTGGTCGGGTTGGGCCACACGACAAGAGAATATGATACTCAGAAGCGTAGTGTTATTGATAAGGTTTGTAATTCCCAGCGCAATAGATTACAGATTGTTGGCAGATGTTACCAGTTGAAGCACATTAAAATAAAATGTACCCATGTATGTATATGTAGATATTTTTATAGTAAGGTAATAAGCAAAACATATTTATGTGCATACATAATATTTAAAACAATTTAATTTTCTCACACTTCAGAATGAAACAGTTATTTTCTGATTAGTAATTAATATTCAATAAAGCTTCAGTTAGTTAATCAATACCTTTTACTTTGAATTTTATGGTGAGGTGATATGGTTCGACAGCTGTGGGCGACATCCTTCGATAAATTGCAGTTTTGTAAACAACCCATGACCGGGTGGGTGACCATTGACATTTTTTATTCGTTGTGTCCTGGCGTCTTGCTGTTCCCTTCAATTGGGACCGAACTTATATCCTCTAAATTTTTTTCTCATGTATTTATTGCGTTTTATATTAGGTTTTTTAATTCATTAAATTTCATTAGTTATATACATAGTTCTTGGATTTGGAAATATGAATTACATACGTAGTTTTAATTATATATATTTTTAATTATTCTAATTTGCAATAAGTTCAAGGATAGTTTTGATATCGTCGCCGAGTCGTTTCTGTATGAGCTTTCCTTCCACATTGATAACCATATAAAATATCGATAACAGTGCAATGACTTGAACGTTGTGAGGAGGTGTTTCTTTACCTTCTGTAGGCTAGCTACGGCTACGCCCACTTCTGAAATAGGGTGCGATGCTTACTTGTATTACATGTCATTAATTTGTAGATTCTAAAACAAACATTCTTGACATGGCGAGGAATGCGAAGTGTTTTTTATAACCCCAGAATAGTTATTACTACCAGCAGAAAAATAGGCGGAGCGATAAAACAACGTATGTAAATGAAAACTTCCATTGTTGAACCATGCTTCTCTTTGATTTTGTAGAATATATATTATATGTAACAAGATTGAATTGATTAACAATGATTTAAAAAAGAAACAAAGTCGGGTCGTGCTGACAGGGTTATCGGATCGGATGGGAAAGATCGACCAGAATTCCATCCTTAATGCGGAGTAATTGTAGCCGTCCGTAATAACGCCTTTGTTTCCACAATTACTTGTTGTCAAAAATCGAAATCATTGCTCTTATTATTGGACGAATTAATGCTGTTGTTGCTGCTGTTGTGGTGTTTGTTTACGATGCTGCTATAAAAACACAAGAACACATCGATTGTTTTTGGTGAAGAAACAAAATAAGAAGATATCTGGAAAACATGATGCCAATTCTATGCCAATTTTTGTTTTCATATGGCAGTTACATAAATAACTTTAGTAGAGAGAAAATTAAGAAGCAGGTTCCTGTGTTGAAGACATATATAACTTACCGCGTACTTATAAGTAACCAAGAGGTCATTAAGGAAGAGTATGACACTTCCCTGCACTCTAATGTAAACCTGTGATTTTTGACATGGGCGTTTCTGGCTTAACCCCCCTCATTTCTTGGAGGGGGGTCGTTATACACAGACCTCCCCATGTTTCATTAAGTACATGCAATTTAGATTTTTACATTTTTGCAACAGCGATAATGAAGTTGACAGGAACCCAAAGGTGTGTTCACATTGCATGAGATCCGATCTGGTAGAGCATGCACAATCTTATCGAATACGAACCGTATGTACGTTGTCAAAAGACCCATATATGTAGGTGTATAATTATCGTCGGTCGAATCAGATCTGACTCCCGTCCGATCCGACTGGACGAGAACACGGCCTCAGGGATCGATGTAGCAGCATAACTTGTTGCCGAAGCCATAATTTATATATATGCATAAATAATGAAAACTAATTCTGAACAGTTCTCTGCAACTAATCGAAATAATGGAAGGACTGATGTTTGGTCTGTTACATATGAACGTACCCACTTTTACTTGGACTTTCACTTTTTTATTGCTCAATGCAAAATCGAAAATTCGATCGATCATTAATTTCGAGCAAGCAAGCAGAACGTTACACCATCAATCACATCAATGATACCAATTTCGAATGTTTGGTCAGCAGGCCTAATAGGTTATAGGCGTAATTAACATTTAGCTAACTAAGTAGATAAATTAGCCAATAGTCGTAATCTCGCTACTATTTTTTCGTGGTGCATTCTGCAAGTGCTTTCAGGATTACGTTTCTTTATGTTTCAAACCTCTTACTGCTTCGAGCTTCGGTACTGTTATAATGTTCTGTTGAAACATAAACTCTACCATTTATTTAAAAATTGAATACAACTTTCTAATTCTTAATTCTAACTTAATCCAATTAGCATAATTTATTAATTGGCAAGATAATGATCATATGAGTCTAAAAGTATCATATTTGCATTTTTTGACCCCGAAAACCCTATATTTATCAAAACAAAACGATTCTATTCCAAGTATTTAGCAAGATATAACCAAAAGTGCCTTAATTTGCTGATTACAGGCAACTAATTAGCTTATAGCTAATTCATTATGGAAAATTTTGAAACCCCATATATCACCTGCACATTCCCAGATGTTAAGCTATAAAACAAAAAAAAAAAGTTTTTTGAAATCGGTTCAGTGGTTCTGGAGATTCATCGCGACGAACGCACGAACGGACATCGACTTTTTTGGTCACAGACAGAAAATAAAAACGCTTCGCCTCGCTCCGCTCAATAACAAGCCATTTTGTTGGTGGAGGATCATGGTATTATTGACCAAAATTTTTTTCGGATACCCTCACTTTGATTTTACTGTTATAATTATTTTAAGCTCTGCTAAATTATATATTTTGCCGTGTACATGATACATAAGCTGTTTTCATTACAAAATTATTACTCGTTGTAGCACCGTCATCGGCTGCAAGTGCCGGATCTACTGGAAGCGAACCTCCGCATGCCTTTAATTTTGGCCAGTTATCACCGCTTGGCATTGCCGGGGCCGTGACTGCGCCTGGATTATATCAGAGGCTGTCTGGCATTCATGTAAGCATTATTATCAATCGTAGATAATTGTTTAATTCTGAGCGTAGTGAAGTGCAACGAGCGAAGCGAAGAATTCTTACTATATATCAGGAATTGCAGCGAAACTTGACAATGTCCGTTATTATGATTTTTAGGGTGACCAGCAATGATCAACTTTGGCTGGGCGTATTGGTTCGCGCATTGTTCGTTCATAAGCTTGAAGTCAAGCTAGGCTCCCCCTCCCGATAATTTGTGCCGAAGAGGCTCGGGTTTTTTCAACCGGTACAGATATCTGAGTTGTATAGAGCACATATTGGACAGCAAATAAGCTTCTATAAGATTGTTATACTGCTTTGCTATGTAGATCTATTAGGACGTAGGACTTTGGTTAAAACAGGTTTTTTAATGGGCCCATGGCACCCGGCATATACGAAACGGCATTATGTATCTTCGCAACCGCTGGGGTTATAGAATAGAATATGTTTATTATAACAGTGCCTGGACACGTAATATACAAACAGGACTAATAAGAACAACTCTGAACATTGTCACTTTGAACGTCACGAATAATCATTTGTCTCATCAAAATTCAATTCCGTACAAACGGCACAGACGTCACAAAATAGAAAAAAAAACGACCTGTAGATCGAGCCACGGCTGAAAGCATAATATAATTATCTATTACGGATTGAAAGCATGAGTTGTTAAAAAAGAAAACTACGGCAGAAGGTTGATAAAGGACCAGGTGGTCACCTTAAATATGGAGCCGTCAGGTGACATGTCAGATCCAGATTCCTTAAGTGGTTGTTAAATTCTTTAAATGGTTATATGGGATTTAGCTTTCATTTTGTAAACCAATTTATATAATACACTATACTCGCTAGAAATGAGTGTTGTTCAAAGTGTGCACGAGAACCCAACCAAAACTTGAAATCTGGATGTTTGCCCTTTAACGGATTCCAACTTCTTGTCACTGTAAAAGTTCGCCGAAGGGTCTACGGTTAGTAAAGAAAGTTTTCATGGAGAACATGTTCTTGGCAGTATTTCAACAATCAGTGCAGATATTTCCGTCAAATCAGACATAGTTTGAGAGCAATTAAGGCTGTATAGGGCTGTGTATAAAGCATTTCCACCGATCTACCCAAGGATCTCGGATTAGGGTTCAAAATGCTTTTCGAAGTTCCGATGAGGCAGAAAATATACAAAAACTATCATAATGTCAACAACTAAATGAAAAAACCTGAATATGTGTGTGATATAGTGAGTAAAGCTTAGTGTATTTGCATAATGATGTTTGATTACGATGGTTACTTAACACATGTTCTATGATAAAAATAGGTTTTAGGGCGAACCCCTATTTTTAGACATGTAGAAAAAAGTACCTGTAGCTGAAATGGGGAAGCAAAAAATACCTGGGGTGGAAAGTCGAAATAGCTAAGGCCTCATTCGTGGGAAAACCAGATTTATGGAGGTCTTATAGGCCAGAGTCTTGAAAATTATTCTAAAGTATTATGTCACAGGCAGGGAATAACCGGAACCGGAACCAGCAACCGGAACCGTTCATTTAAACCGGATCCGGAACCGGAACCGGAACCAGGTCTTCGAAATTTATATATAGTAAAACGGATGAGGGAAGAAATGAAGGTATAGCGGATTTAAAATGCATTAAAAATAACTTTTCCATTAAACTTAATGTATTGCGATGGTATTATTGCCTTTCTGAAACTTTAAAGAGACTGAGGAAGCTAATAATGTTTATTTATCGATCAAATATGTCGGTTTTTGGACATTCAGAGCAAAAAAATGTCTTCCACTATACACCATTGCGTATACTGCGTCAAATCGAATGTGCTTACAAAGCTTGGAGCGTAGAATACACATTTCGCTCTGTCTCCAGTCGCCTCCCTTTACTACACATACGTTTGTTGCATGTTCTTCTGTAGGAAACTTAAAATTATTGGTTTATATAAATCTAAGAGAAAATATTAGATATAAGGTAATTTTCTGATCAGTTGTCAGACACTGTTTAGGCTAGCGTTGTGCAAGCAGTGCCCGTAAGCTAGATGATAATGATAACTTTCTGATCAGAATGCCATAACTGAGACAAGCTGTGATACTACTCGCACAGTTTCAATAAATACAGGTCATTGCCAAGAAAGCAGTTTCTGGCTGCGTTGCAGATAACGTTAGTTTTCTTCAATTTAGACTGATTTAGCAAGTTTGCAAGCGCACTGGCGGGTGCTTGACGCAATTTATGTTAGCCAAGCATACCCTAAGTACTTCTGCGTAAGCCATACTCTGTTACCGAGTTGGACCGGTTTAATTCAAACGTATCCCACAGACTTCTGGATGTGTAAAATAGCTGCTACAAGCATCGACCTGGCTTTGATTTAACAAACTCCTGCAGGTTATTATGAAAAATTCCTGCTCAAATTATGTGCCCTACTTACGTTTAACACGGCAAATTGGTTAGTTAATCTTTTCTTTTGCTTGGTTGTATTGGAGCTTGATCATTGTATAATATATATTACATATGTTTGGATTACAGGATGAAGCAAAAAACGGAAAATTTCAAACAAAATTTTTAAACCGGAATTCCGGTTCCGGTATGGTTTTTGCCCTTTGCCGGAACCGCAACCGGAACACGATTTTCGCCGGAACCGGAACCGGAACCGGAATTCCGGTTACTCCCTGGTCACAGGTATAATCTCGGACTCGTCAACGTCAACGCCTGACATTAGCTGATGTTCCGGCCTGGAAGGCAGGTTGAGTGTTGTTTACGTTTTCAGCGTCGTATTCTCGGTGTCTCAACGTCAAAGTAGATAGCTGAGGTTGCAGTTTGGAAGGCTGGTTGGGTGTTGTTTACGTTTTTACCGCTGTATTCTCTGTGTCGTCAACGTAAATGCAGACATCAGCTGACGGGCCGGCCTGGAAAATAGGTGTTGTTTACGGTTTCAGAGCACAGAATTGAAAAATTTAATGGTGTTTAATTTAATTACGGGAAAATATAGAATTAATTTAGGTTTAGTGAGCTATTGGTTGTGGTATAACGTTAGCCTGTTGAGACATATCATCTCCATTTTGCGTGCCAAAACCGTGCTTATTCAGACTCTTGACGTTGCCCTCCAAAGCACTTCTGGTTCTATTGAGACATAAAATTTGTTTTTTTTTGTATTTAGTCTGGTCTATCGCCATCGAACAGTCAACCGCATCTGGCGTTCCTTCATCAACAACAACAGCCCCGGTTGTCATCGCTTGGACGAAGTCCGTCATACGGCTCGCCGCTTGCACCTGGCCAACGGTCAGTGCTCAATGTATCGCCAGCATCGGCGCCAGGTAAGTATGTAACTGACATGTTGGTGACAGGAAAAAAGCGCCAAATAGTAAGTTATAACACAGGAGTTTGTTATAACAGTAATTCTTTAGACGAGTGTGGCTCTCCGTCATACTTATCTATTTTACCTTATCCGATGATGTTAGTCGTTTTTCGGCCCACCCCAAAAAATTGCAGGGAGTATCCTCATGGTTCTATGAGGTGTATTTATAAACTTTGCAGGTCGCCAATAATCGCTAAATTTAGAGCAGGAATGAGTCACAGGCAATTGGTACTAACTGATCTAATGGTTATTGGTGAGTTGTTAGTACCCCAAGGAACTTTGCTAGTGTAGCAGGTATTCTAGGGAACCTTTGTGGGTGCTCCAGCAATGTTTGGGTGCAGGGGTAAGTCGAAAACAACCATGTCATAAGATCCGATAAGGTAAAAAGTACGTGGGTATGACGGAGTGTCATGCTCTTCTGCAAAATGTGTTGAATATGCAGTAAACGTATGGTGCCCTTACTATGACAGGGACATTTTTGTGATTGAAAAAGTCCAGCGCCTGGCAACCAAGCTCATTCCGACGATTCCACAACTTTCATATAGGGAGCGTCTGAACTTTCTCGGTATTCAGTCGCTAGCAACCAGAAGGCTTCGAAACGATATTCTTCTGGTATTCAAGATAATTCGTGGGGATGTAGTGTTAGACATCTCGAAGTATTTGGCTCCTGGCTTCCCCAGCACTCGAGGGCATAACTTTAAGCTGGAACCAGTCGACACTCCTCGCCTAGACTGTCGTAGACACTTTTTCCTCACCGTGTAGTTCGAGCTTGGAACGCGCTTCCAACCGAGGTCGTAAATGCAACTTCGTTGTCACTGTTCAAAAAGAAGCTTTACGAATCCGTGTTCCTCAATGCTTACGAATATTAATATGTTTTCAACTCAACATCACGCCTAGCTCCAATGCGAGGCGATCTCCTCTTCGCATGGCAAATCAACGCAGATCCAGGAATAAAGCTCTCTCACACACGTACCATGCTGGGGGAAGAAATGGTACGTCAAAATTTATTACAACGGAATCTTGGTTAGAACATTAGTGTTTGATTGATCGGAAATGGGTTCGATTAGACGACAAATTTATTTCTACATTTTATTTAGTTGTTCTATTATTTAATTTGTTATTATTCATTTAGTTCGACTATTAACATAATTTACATTATTTAATTATTGAAGTAAGAGTGAATGATACTTCGCTGAAGAGTATGACACTGTTCAGCTTACGTATCTTCAGGCTAAAACTATGTCGCAGTGCGTTTCGCGTTGTCGCCCTCTGTGGTTCATTGGAGGGACAGTTCATCTATGTATCTACTGCATTTCATGGGGGCACCAATGTCAACATGTATTTCGTAGGGGTGACAATATGTCCCCTCCTTTTAGATTTCCAGGTCGGGTATTGCCACCACCCCTGAAATTGAGGCGGACAAATTATTACTTCTACCAAGTCGATGTGTCAGAAACCCCCTTACGAAATATAGGGGAGACATTCTCCCCTCCCATGAAATACAGGTGACTGTTGAACTGTCCACCCATGAAATAAAGGGGAATGGCGCGAACCGCACCGCGACATAGTTTTTTGACTAAATGTACTTAAGCTGAAGTGTGTCATACTCTCAAGCAGAGTATTATATGTTCTTGCTTCAAGTGATCGCAAATAATGTTCGTTCAGTATTTAGCGTGATTTACATCATTTCTTAAGCTAGCGCGGGTTCTTAAAACATTTTTGCAAAATTACACTTTTACATATCCGGGCTCTGTTTCACAAATATAGCAAAACAATATGTTATTGCGTATTTCCTGCGTTTTAATCATCTATGAATAATACTATTATTTTTGTTGTTTTTAGCGGGCGATCTCAGTGGTCACTTGACGCCGTTACTTCATCCATCGTCGTCGCACCACATATTCGGAACGCATGGTGCTTCGTATCCGCCGTCGGTCGGATCGTCCTCACGACAGCTCCATTCGGCGTCGTCTTCGTCTCAATTTCCGATGCCGCACGAGCTGTTGCCATTGATGCCCGTCGTATCGGCTGACAACGACGACGATCGTTCGGACGTTACTGGCGATGACGATGATGATGGCGGCGGTGGCGGCGGTAGCCAGACACCGCCAGGAGCATCACCATCGCTCGATGAATCGCCGCGGCATCATCCTGGTGGTGGAGGGGGTGGCATTGGTGCCGCTTCAGAACGGCAACGACCGGCGTCTATGCCTCCTGTTGGTGCCAAAACTGTTGTAGCCCAAGCAGTAGCTGTAGTTGGTGGCGACGATGTGTCTGGGACCCACTTTTCGTATACAGAAGCGGTACGCGACGGCGTATCGGTTGCGGAAACCCCACAGGCTATAATTGAACAACCCCTAAGTCGTGTTGAGCGTGCAGCGACCGTTGTAGACGAAGTTCTAGCTGCGACACGAAACCGGAGTTTAGACTCTGACGTATCGTCGTCACCAACTGCTATAGCAATCGGTACGGACGACAACAACTCTAGCTGCGACCAAGCTGAAGCCCGGTTAGACTCTAAGGAAAGCTCTCTCGGCCGACTAAATAATGTACTGCCTTTTTCTTCTTTGTCAGTTGCTGCTACCGGCTTATGTACGGGTTTTACGAGTACGGTTGTTACTGCTGCTCGAGCAACGAGCGTCAGTGTTCCGTTGTTGGACTGTCGTGGCAGTAACATGGTGGATTTCAAAGCATCGTACGCGGGTAGCGCCAAGCGTAAAGACATTTCATCGACAATGTCGTCATTGTCAGGAACCACCGTATTTCCGACTGCGACACTTGGATGCTCAGGGATCATAAATATTGACGTTGGTGGAAATTATAATTATTCCAGTAACAACAGCAACAACAATAATAATAACAACAATGCGAGTTTATTAACGGGTCAGAATTTTATTACTAATACTACCACTACACCGGCGACATTGTCGCAATATCAGCCGACAGGGCCTAAAGCAGCCACACTGTTGTTGAACAGCGTCCGTAATGCTTCTGCGTTAGCTAGTACAACAACATTAGCAACAACAGCAGCAGCAGCAGCGACAACAACAAATACGGGTACGACTGCATTATCATGCCCTGGCGTTGTGTCGTCAGGGTTAAGCAGCCTGACTCCTGGTCAAAGTTCGTTGGCGGCATCAGCTGCCACTGGCTCTTCGCTCATCGGGCTTGACGGAACGTTTAATGTTGACGAAAAGTTAACTTATAGTAAGCAAGCATTAACTTGACTTTTTTATTCCCGAGCTAAATCCATGTTCTTACGTTTGACACACACGGTGCGAGCGTTCGTCGTCGGGTGTTTGAAAATTCCGAAGAATTGCAGGCTTTGTGTGATTTAGGCCAGTTGTAGGACCCATCATCGTTTTCCGATGACTAATTATTTTTA
>JASANE010003141.1:0-28589 GCA_030248225.1 Trileptium ribeirensis | reverse complement strand
ACCTAAATGTGTGCTTAATGTTGGTTTTAGTGCGGATATAGGGTTTTGTGGGCCAACAAGCTGGTTGGCGATTGTCAAAAATATTGTGTGGCAAATATTTTTTCACATTTCTGCTTCATACTTCGTATGAAAAATGAGATTTTTCTCGAAGTGTCGGTTTGAACTCTTTAGGGTTCTTTCACAGTCAATTTAGGGATTTATTGAAAATATTAAATTGTTAGTTCATTGTTTTTGTACTTGTTGTATGATGTTTTGTTTACTGCATACGTCGGCCATCAAAAGAGGCGGGCGTTTTTATGACTCATCACTCACTGTTTATATATAATACTGCACCTGCGTACTGTGTGTAGGTTTTGTTTGTGTGTGCTTCTACAATAGACTTCCGGATTGTTCTCACCATCTCGATTTCTGGCTCGCCAGCGATTTGCACTTCTAAGTGTAGGTTTGAATTCTTTAACGTTCTTTTCACGGTCAATTTAGGGTTTTATTGAATTATTAAATTGTTAGTTCATTGTTTTTGTACTCGTTGTATGATGTTTTGTCTACTGCATACGTTGGCTATCAAAAGAGGCGGGCGTACCTACGACTCATCACTCACGGTTTATATAATGCTGCACCTGCGTACTGTGTGTAGGCTTTGTTTGTGTGTGCTTTCTGCAACAGACTTCGGGGGATTGTTCTCACCACTCGAATTCTGGCTCGCAAGCCAGCTTCACTAGTTAAATGTTATGAGGAGTAACTAATACGATGATAGTATCGAACGCACAGTCATCTCTATATCATTATATTTATTTATTTATTTATAAATATCTATGTCGAAAATGAATCAGCTATTTTTATAAATTTATTCATCATAATCCGCTCCACTGACATCAGACTGAGTCGCAATACTTTTCATTGCAGGTGCACCAGCAGCAGTAGTAGTATCAATTGTCAAATGCTCTTCGATTTGCTGTTCTTGCTCCAAATCAGTCGACGAAATTTGATGATCAATCAGGCTCCTATCGTGATTTCGCAAACGCAACGCCCGGTGAACTTGAATCACAAGACAGTTTTCTCGTGATCCTGACTCATCGTCGCTTGATCACGTTTGATGATGATCATTGTGGTCAGCATTGTATTGCTGACTAACTGTTTATCAGATGCGGTGATCTTTTTAAGATTTCTCTGAATATTTATATACAAACAGGCGACAGTTCCATGCAAACTACTGCGACTACAATGATGCTTGATTTTGACATAAATAATGTACCGACACCACCTGCGTAGTAATGGTATGGTGTTACAGGACACCACTCGTACTGGTAAAGCACGATAAATCGACCAATTCTACAAGAGCATACATCCTTCCCTGAAAATTTAACACCCTCCATTCGTTTTTAACATATTGAAGTTTTAAATTTTTATTTTGGCCATCGTAATCAGGTAAATTCACATTTTATATTATTACGCAAAAGGAGCCATTTAATTGACGAACAATAGTAAATTAATTTCTGTTAATTCTTATTAGGCAGCTATAGTCTTTAGCCAATCTTAATACGACCCTCTCACAACCGTTTCGTAGTGTCATGCTCACGTAAAATAGCCCAAATTTTTCAAAACGAAAAATAGTTGACTTCGAATTAAAATGACGTTCCCGAACACCAATAGGTTTTTTAACTAGATAATCAATTTGCCTGTGACGTCAGGTTTGCATTAAATTTCTTCGCTTACACTGAATAATCCTGAATTCAAATGATCTGCCATTTGGGAACCAAATTTCTCCAAATTAAAAACGCCACAACTGTATCTCTAATTGATTTTGCCGATTGCCGTTTGCACCAAAAAAAACACCGAATGGAAAAATTCTTCCTATTTTCCGCAACAAGACTGTGCGATTCGATATGGGTTATTACAAAAAAGGATGTTTGATAGGGTCACCTTAAGGGTCTTTTCGGCTATCCCCCACCGGAATTTCGTCAATTTTGAAGATACAGAAAAAATTTTGGTACATATCAATACAGCTCGATGAGCTGGTTTCAGAAATATTCCATTTTAACCACATCACTGAAAATTTTTTCGATTCCCTTGGAAAGACGCCACTGCCGCCGGAACCTGAGTTAGCTCCCTTATGATATAAAAGAAACCTAGTAACTAATGGAAATTTTGCATTTTACATGCAAGTACAAGAGGTAATATAATTTACATTACTTTATAAATTCCAGTATGCTCCTTAGTTAGGGATATTGTTGTATAATGCGCAGAACTTACACAGGTAAGATTTCCCCAGCGACAAGAAACCATAAAAATAAAGTAACTTTAATAATAAAAGTAAACGGGTTAAAGTAATTTCCAGATGATGCAAATAAATACCGATATGATAAATTTGGCACCTACAGGGCCTCTTTTGAATACAGTGGGAGTCCATTTATCCGAGAACTTTTTAAAACAGAAATAGCCATATTTATAGCAATCGAAGATTACAACCAACGGGACAGTTTAAATTAGAATGGAAAGGTTTTATGGCATGGTGACCCTCAAAATCTTATTTAGTTAGATTTTTAATGGCGGAGGCATGAAAGTATTACTCGAAAGACTTATCAAAAGCATCGAAATGTGCTACGGAAGGCTAGATTTAGGAACTTATTTAATACGAAGGAAAAAATTAGCAAAGCGAACAAAGGTTTCTGAATTATAATATATGCGTAGTATTAAATTAACAATGCAGTGAATGTTTAACGTATTTGTTGCTTAAAAATAATTGTTTCCGATGGTTTTATTTCGATCGGACCGCTATGTGTACTATTTTTCGTTTTCAGTACAGAAGGCATTTGGCCACAGTGAAAGTTAACTTTATAGTTTATATTAAACAATATGTGAATAAATCATATCTCAGAGATTTATATGAGCTGAGTTAAATTTGCATCATGTAAAGGGTGTTTGCTTATATATTTAATTAAATAAAATTCATGTGATATGTGTTATCATATGCATAATATAGCCATACAAAAGAAAAGAAATAAACAACCCCTAAAAGTTTCCCAAACTCTCACAGTAACTAATTGGCTACCTCTAGCTCTAAACCACGATGGAGCAATGATTGTCCTGTTCGGACTATACTACTGACGGAAACAACTGAATGACGTGTGTTTTCAGATCATGTTTGATCAACTCTTGAAGAAGAGTATGACACCCGTGCCATGCGCCATTATATACGCTCACGCCGTCCATTTTTGTGTCATTGATACCACTTTTTGGCGGGGGGCGGCACCGTTAGCCCATTTTTGCTACGTTTTTTAATTTTTTGTCCTGTCTCTCCCCAACCTATTCCAAATTCGAAGAAAAAATTAAAATAAATTCGACAGTTTCTTTGGATCTTTATTCGAATTTGGGACAAATCTGGTGGGGTAGGGGGCAGAACAAAAGTTGGAAACATAGGACAACCCCTAGGGGGCAGGACGAGAATTCGGGCAACGTGGGCCGAAAATTGCAAATACGCCCGAAACTTTCCGACCGCGTCATCCCACAGCTTGTATAACGTAGTATGGCATGAGCTTCGCACTTTTCTTCAAGGGTTCATCATGAAATCTTGGTTATACGAAATATGATTATTACTTATTTGCAAACATATATCATCGCCAGACTCAAAACGCGTACCTTTCCGCACGAAAGTTGGCTCCGTCGACGTCCTACTGTGTGTTGCTGACCTGCGTCTTTTAGCAGATCATGATGATCTTTGCAACTGATGTGCTACAATCATTAGTAACAAAATAAATATGTATTGTAACACAGTTTATATAGTTAAAATCGCGCATCAAAAAGACATAACGCTCGTTTAGCTAAATTAGCTGTATTACAAGTCAGTTGTAGCATAGCCGGGCGTGCGTCTAGTGATTTGTACGCACGGTTGTGTTGTTTAGCTCGTTCGAACTCGTGCTGACGAACACCTCTGAACTCGTTACAACCGTGCGTACCGAAGCTGTGCTACAGCTATTACTTGTATTACACAGATTGGGTTTACGAAAACAGTTAATGTAATCAATAAAAGCAGTGATCCTTAAGAGACATATTTTGGCCGAAAATCCATGTCCAAACATAGAACTTAAAATATAATCACGAAATAAATGTGTATATATGTGTATGTATTTATATAAATGTTATACGTGTTGATATCTTGCGTAAGATGTTGCCCCATAAAGTCGGACCCCCTAAGACAACCAGCTCCACCCAAAATACAAAATTATATATTTATTAAAAAAATTGTAAAAAAAAGAAAAAGTTTGGAAAACTATAAGGAAAAAATTGGGGTCAGTGGGAAAGTTATGAGGAGAAATTGGGAGAAATGGTTAATAGCTACTCCCCGGTATCTCTTTTTCGTAACTCATCTAGCCCATAGTTGTCAATGGGTGGGGTAGGGGTTTTGCCGGCTAAAGATCAGACCCCACTGCATATATTTAACCTCTCCCAGGTACCGAAAGCGACCGGCAATTTTGAAAAATTTTGAAAAATTAGGGTAAATTGGGCACAAATTGGTAAAAATAAGTTAAAAGTTACAGTAAAAAGCGGGGCGGACCTCTCTGAATCCCGTATGTCGAGCAGATCTTGTATGGCTATGATTAGTTTATACAGCGTTCATAGGCATTTTAAAATAATTAAAAATTAAGACTAAACTTTTGGTACCCCAGTTTCCTAAAAAATCTTTCGGTTCGCAACTTACTGTAAAATATATTTTTTGCAATCAAACATATGACATATTTTTTTCATTTGAGCCTTTGTGATCAAATTGTTCATTGAAAGCAATGATAGATCTTCAATGTAAGGCAAATCTAAAATTATATCAGCTACATTTCCGTAAAATTAAGCATCTTCGCGAATAGCATCTCTTTGCAGGTGTTTGATAGGCCATTTCTTTCCACAATTAGTTGTATTATTGCAACAGTGCCACAGCATGACGGATGTGACAATAAACAATTCCCTAAAGTGAATCTACAAACAACACTCTGGCTCCACTTAAGCCGTGTTTAAATTGAATCCACAAACAACACTGTGGCTCCTTTTAAGCAATGTTCACATTGCACCCGATCCGATTGGTCAAGGCCAAACTGTGCATCTACAACATAGTACGTTTGTTGGTATATATGTATTCTTCGTACTATATCAATCAATTTCTGATTCGCAATGCTATAAAAATTCGAGAATGCGTTATCAGATAGGATCAGGTTTAGTGCCCTATATGTAATACACGGGCAAATCAAATCAGATCGGATGCAATGTGGACAGTTCTATCTGCAATAGGGTACACGAAACGAATCTGAGCGGGTGCAATATGAACACTTTTTAGGCAATACATGTGAAAATCGGATCAGATCGGGTGCATTGTCAATACTCTTTGTGTCATACATGTGCATTTTGTATCGGATCAGGCGCAACAATGAATATCTTTACACAACATATGTGCAAATCCGATCAGATAGAGATCCTGATCGTATCGGTTTCCTATGAATACTTTTTTGCGCAATACATGTGCTCACCGGATCAGATCGGTTGCAATATGAGAATATGCTTAGCATTAATTCATGTGTAATTTCAATCGGAATCGGATGCAATATGAATACTCTTTGCGCAATACATGTGCAAATCTGTAAATCGGAATGGGGCTAATATGAACACCTTTTATGCAATACATGTGCAAATCGAATCAAATCGGGTGCAATATGTATTAATCTTACCAAAAATATGTGCAGAGTAGGATCAGGTCAACTGCGAGTATTAATACTCTATACGCAATACGTGTGCAAATCGAATCGGATTGGGTGCAATATGAACACTCTTTACGCAATACACGTGCAAATCGGTTCGGATCAGGTAAAATATGATCACTTTTTACGCAACACATGTGCAATTTGGATCTGACCGGATAGAACTCATTGCGAGCACGCCCTCGTGGTAATTGCTCACCTGCCGGGCATGAAGTGATGACTTGAGTACAATTTTGCACAATTGACAGTAATATAATTGTTGGTTATCGTTCCCCCTGTTTGGTAAAGTTTTTACATATTGATAAAATTTGTGATCTCGCAGACTTTTTGTTGAAGACCCTGTAACCGCCTAACGGAAGAGCAGGATTTGAGCCACGCCCAACCACTTTGATATCCTAGATCACCGTTTTTTGGCGTAGATTGACCTAAAATATAACAATGACAATGTTGATAATTCGTTTATATATTAGGAATTATATGTTTTTGCGTAAGGTAAAAGTAGCTTCTTCTTCACATTAGCAAACTTTTTACCATATTATGGCAGATAAATTATGATCTTGTTACCAAAGTTATATGTTCAAAAAAGAGTGAGGTTACGGTCGGTTTCGCCGGGTAATTAATTTGAGACGGAAAATTCACTTCTTCGGCTTGAACAGTAAGGTATAACGTCCCCCCACCAATAATCTATTGGATACCCCGTACGAGGCATGAGCATTCAATATTTATATACATCGCTACGGCTCATGGATCGGGAGGTTCGCGATGCGCGTACTTGCTCGGTTTCCAAGAGAATAAGCGCCCCTCCTGCCCCCAGAGGCCAGGCTTGCAGACACCGAAAAGGGATGGGCAAGAGAGTAAGGGGTAGGCGTCAGGGGTGGAATGTCGTAATTTTTTGGTTTTTTGTAAGTTTTCTTTTTAAATTTTTGGTTTTTTTCTTGATTTGTTTTCAATTTTTTGCTAAATATGCTTTCTAATCATTTCCAAACTACGCCTAAGCGACCGTTTAACAGTTAATAAGAAAAAGGAAGACCCGTAAATGTAAATTGAATTTAATGCAATTAAAATTGTAAGTGTAATTACTCCCCTATGGGTTTCCCAAAAAGTATTGAAAAAGATCATGGTCACTCAACTCAGTCAACCATGTGATATATGTGTTAAAAAATGAATTAAATATATCTACTGGAAACCTACAAGCATCACCTACTGAGAGCGAAGTTAAACGTTATTCCAATATGGTTCTTTGTAGTCAAATGGCAGCTCAGTTTCCAACAACTACGACATAGCAAAATGTCGAAATCGAGAGCGGTTGGAAATCTGCTGTAAAAGCAATTTTCTAAAAGGTAAGTGCAAGTGCAGGTAACCTACAATGTATACTGTGTCGTTCACGAAATTATAGACTTAGAACAAATACTTATGCAAAGCTTCGCAACTTCATTTAGAGTAATTGTAACCTTACATTGAAGCGCTATTACTGTCCGAATCCTTGGCACTAAGCTGTTCTTCTTTTTTACTAACGATATGCCCTACGATCCTATAAAGGTGACATGGGTAGGGCACAATTTGCAATCGAAATTGAAACCCACCGTCACTGCGAATTGTGGTCGTCGAATCGTCTGCAATGTCATCGCCAGCCATGTCGTTGCTACATTCTTGTGGCACCACCGAACTTGCCGTAATAATATGGCACACCGAGCAGCAATAATTGCTATTAATATTGGTAGGTTGTTGTCTGCTCCGGCGAATGATACCGTCCGTAAGATTAGCAACAATCTGATTGCCATCGTAACACGGATCGTCGTTGTTCGACAGCCGTTTACCCGTTGTTGTACTATGGTTTCCATTTAAAATATTAAAATTTTCTTCGTTTTTGGGTTGATAATGAGGCTGGTTGAACGAAACTGAAAATCAAAACCCTAATTTTCATTGTCTATAAAATCACGAAAATATATTATGTTATCAAGAGTTCGTGTCGAATACTGGAACAAGAGAGTACCACTCATGTTGTACTGCTTTGCATTGGTACGATGTACGATGACGCGAGCGAGTTGACCTTTAGTTGACCCTATTTTAAAGTTTCTACATTTGTCGTATCCCTCCCTCACCCCCACGACCAACTTTGGTCCTGCATTTCCAACTTTTGTTCCAAATTCGAACAAAACCAATTAAACAAATTAGTTCGAATTTGTAACAAAAACTGAGTAGGATGACATCACCTTAGTTGGCAGGTCGGGGTAGGGATAACTAACGAAAAACCCGACTTCATCATCTCACCACGAATGCTATGATAGTTTAAGTTTAAATTTCAATGTCTTAGTCTGAAATGATTATTTTTGGAGCCAGTGCACTGTTTTGAAACTCGGGCAAGAGGTCAGTTTCTTTTTCTTTGTAAAATGTCACCGTTGCCTAAAACAGCTATTACACGAAAAAGTATTTAAACTCAGTTACATGCCAACTTTGGCATTGATACCTTAAGTAAGCGACATCACAACCATACCAAGTAGGAAAACAAAGTGAACATGGAAATGGTTTTGTGTCACTTTGGCGTATTAATGGAGTTCGGATGTCTGAATGCACTATATTTGGTCAAACCAAATTTCTGTTATATGAGTAAAAACTCTTCATAAATTAGTTGTATAGGTTTAGAATCATTCCTCTATTCCGGCTTGACTTTGTTTTAACTTTGCTTTTAGCAAATACTTGTCCCAGCGTCAGAATATTAGAATTTACAAACCTACCGGAATAGTTAATTTTCCTGTCAACAACAATTATCTTAAAACTATGAAAAACCCAGAAAGAATATTCTAGCTGAGTTTTGATTCCAGGATACAGGCGTGAAAAACGCACTCGTTCCCGACTTGACAGGGAAACATTAAAAATCAGGCATTGTTTTGAAAGAAAAAAAGAACATGATTATCGAGTCAGCTCAGTCCATCAACCAAAGACAAGACCAGAGGCATAGGCAATCGTTGCAAAGATATGCTTGTGGTACTCGGATCCTGTGGGTTAGCAATTACTGAAGATGGCTCGCCCGAAATAAATTGATCATTAAACAGATTTTCAGAGATTGTAAAAGGAGAGTATTCAACACAACAGTGAATATCGAATCCGTTCCACCTAACATTCGTGAACTTAGACGCATAAAAAAGCAACTGAAAAAGCGAAAAACTAGCATAAAAACGAATTTTCAGAATGTATTGTCAAAAGACAGCAGTGAAACTGACGATACAGTCATACCTGAAACTTCTATATACCGCTATATCGCTCCAAAAATATATAATTGTCTCTAGAATCGTTGAAGTAACCTGAATACCCGACACTGGGAAAATTCACAGATTTGTCTTAGACAAGAACAAACAACTACTACTGCGTCTTGTTTCACCTTGAATAGGTAGAATACATTCATCACGTTCGCCGCGTGACATTATGACAGTACTGCAAATTATGACCGCAGTCAAGCTGTGCGTCACACTAAAAACAAAGTCATAGCCCAACAGCTGTGTATCATAAAAACAAACACAAGACATGTATAAATTGATTTTGCGTGGGGTTGTGTAGTCTTTTCGTTTGAGTTGTTGTTTCATTCTGTTTGGACCCAGTTTGAAGATTTTGTCACAGATGATTATATCAACTTTTGGTCTAATTTAAAAATCGAACTGCTATTTTTAAACGCGTATGGTACTGGAATAATTGGATCGAAGGCCGGCAGTTAGCACAGAAAATATTACTCTTACTTTGATGAGTGAGAGACGTGTTATCATTTAGTTTGCAGCTATTGCAGTTTTCCACCAATTTTATCTGTTGCAAAGCCGACGGGGCTGTGTTGCCGCTAACGCCTTTTTGATACTGACCATTTCCAAATTGTTGTAGCTGTGGTTGCTGTTGCTGCTGTTGCTGCTGAAATCGTTGCTTTTGTTGCTGATACTGGCTGCGATAATGTCGGGCAGACGCCAAGTGCACATGCAGCGCAGCCGAATTTACATAGCGACGACCGCAAACGATACATTTGTGCTGCTTTGTGCCACTCGCCGTTTGCAGTGAATGTCGTTGTTGATTTGGGATATCCCCGGATCCACTGCCAAGACTTGAGGTTTCCGATGTTTCCGATACGATGTTTGAGCTAATATGTGACGACGAACACGTTGTATATGGTGGTGGGCTTGTTGAATCGATGATACCGGTAGAGAATGGCGCAAACACAGTATTTGGAACCACAGCAGCAGTCGATTGTGATGTCCCACTATTTGGTTGCCCGACTGCAGCGATCGATGGCCCATAGTGTCGACTCGACGCCCAGCTGGTGTTGCTTTGAACGGGGAAATTGTTATTGTAACTGGTTTGCAAGGAACAACTGTCGTTTGTCAAACCAGAAAGTCTTAACATATTATCGTCGTTAATATATAACGTCGTCATCAAATCTGACGGACATATTATGCTTTTCACCGTCGACTGCTGTAACCGCTGAGAAGAGCTCGCGTTGTTGATTTCATGAGCTTGTGATGCTTCGCCCGATACTACCCGTCCTGGTGAGGCTGACCCAATAGTCTCACTACTGTCCAAATACACTTGCTGACCATTAATAATCGGTTGATGTACTGAAGGATTAAAGTCGTTTTGCGAAAACATTTGGGGAGTAACGATGTTGAACAGCCAGGACGATGGAAATGCCATATCTGAACCGGTTAAGCCAGCCGTGAAGGAAGGAGCTGTATACTGATTATTTTGCGACGAAACTATGCTGTTTTGGTTTACAATATTGCCATGATTTGTACGATACTGATTTGAAGTATTGTACTGAACATTATTATTGCCATCAACTGGAGGGAATTCAGGTGATGGAATGACCATTGAATGTATTGAAGCCGTTTGTGGTGCCAGAGATGCATCTAAAATTAATGTCCTCATTCGTCAGAGCCATCTAAGAAAAATCTCAAAAAATTCAGAAAGTAAATAACTCTAAACCACATCATATTTCTACTGTTAAATCATCATTTTACGTTATGTAAACATTATAATTTTATTTGCGACAAGAGTACATGTGGAACGGATTAACCAGTTTTACTGAAGTGACTGTTTAATGCAATGCTACTTAGGTTCTCTGCGTACGTAATCATACATTTCACTTCATAAACTTCCGTTCCTGAACGAGAACTGTTGGACCATCATTATAAATTGAAATTTTTTAACAGCTCGATTCAGGATTTTCGACACCACTTGTACGAATTTGCAGGTAAGGTGAAGTCTCTAATTTGTCATTTCATTAGATACTTGGGTATCTCGTCTAGTGTAGTTTTTAATATTTTCCGATATTTTAGTTTTGTGGCAAGTTTAGTTATAAATTTTAGCGAATTTCAGGTCCTTTCCGATGACACAGCGATCGTTTGCCACGGAGCTGATATTAAAACTATGTTCATATTACATCAATATTAGCTGATACTTATAGTGCCTTTCGCTAATGTCCAGTAACTAAGAATATATTTTCATCATTTTTTCTGCAACAAATAACGCATAATTCAAATAATCGATATCTTGAAATTTGTTTTCTGCTAGTGTTTTTCGATCCATGATTGTCCTTATCCGTATAATTATGATATTATTGTGTTCAATCCATGATTATCACTCAATCATTAGACGGTATCTTGACATATATGTGTGCCATTTACAAGTATTAAAATATTTAACAGGGAAATAACCTTCATGGCTGCTGAATATAGCTTTCGATCAAAAAATTACCACACGGCGAATGACCATAGTACTCCAAATCCCGTAAAAGAACTAGATTTAGGCATTTTTATGAGAATATACCAAACAGGCTTTATAGAAGCCTTAGAACCAAAAACATTAGTATAAATAAAACACATTTGTGTTTATTGGAATACCATTAATTTCATGGTGTAAGTCAGATAATTCTGTGATTAATTACGCATTGTGCGGTAGTTGGGATTTCGTCAGTCTCTGACGCTCAATATTTATTTGCCTTAAAATGAAAGACATAAAGCCATCAAAAACATTTTAGATCGGTCGCCGTTGTAAAATTTTGAGAATAGAGCCATGGTTATTGTAGATAAAAATTAAGCCTTCAATTTTCAATCATAAATCAGCCTTATCCACAGCCAAAAATGTATTATGGACTTACTTCACTTCATTTACCACTCACTCGTTTACAAAAGCTAAACGCAAACATTAACTCTCGTTCGATTATTTAACTATAAAATTTGGCGATTCTTAATAAGGATTTCAAAAATGTCAAAGAAACTCACTTAAGCTTTTGAAAATGATACAAATGCACTTAGGAATTGTAAAATCAAACAAAAAACAGCTTACTTTCTGGCATAAGATTGTAAAACTGCTGTTGTTGCTGTTGTTGTTGCAGTTGCTGTTGTTGTTGCTGTTGTTGTTCCTGTTGATGTTGTTGTTGCTGTTGTTGTTGTAGTTGTTGAAGAATGGGAGGCGGCTGTGTTTGTGACGATGGAAGTGTTATACAAAATTTTTGCTGCTGAAGGTAGGATTGTCGGGCTGCTGCTTGCTTCAAAAGCCCAACTCGTTTCGAATGACGCTTGCCACTGCAATGCAGCGTCGCTTGCTTAGTTGAATTTAGTTGTGTATTGCAAATATAACAATAGTGTACGATACTCAGTGTCTCCGTCGAACTGCAGCTATAATTGCCAGGCGGCGCCTTTGCAATCGCTAATTGTGTGGTTGAATCGCCGATTGACGGCTGTGGAACTCCGCTAATTGTAGCTAGTTGCAATTGTTGCATCCTATAACAAATTATTGAAAGTTATACGTATATATGTAATATAGATTCTCTGGATTCGTCAGTTCAGGTAGGGATAGATTGTACCCGTAGAAAGAGGTCCGCGTGAACGATTGGGTTGGGGCTATATATTTCAACCTTTAAATTTCAATCGATAATTTTTGTCAATTTTGCAGAAATTTTGAACAATTTTTGCCAATTTTCTGAAGGCATGGATAAAATGTTTTCCTATTTTTCTCCATTTTTGCAAATTTTCCCCGAATTTTCGCCCTGTTTGGCTAATTTTTGCAATATTTTCCGAGTGCTTTCGGCGCTCGATGTTAGTGGCATTTAGTGTGACAATTTGGAGAGGGCGGCCTCAGCGAATGGGTGAATATAGCTCAGGCGGTAACATCATACCCACCGTATGGACACTGATGTTGTATAATAATTGTTAACATTTTTCAGAGTTGGCTCTTACAAAAAATATAAAACTTTATTTTTTAATTTTGATACAGCAGCCAAATCAGCACTGATTCTAGGTTTGTTTTTGCCTTAGGATTCGCGAATACGAAGCACGTTGTGTTACCAAATGCCATGCATAATCCTTGCATATTTTAATGACAGGATAAGACCTAAATCGCATGGGAACAAGCTTGGGTGTCGAAAAGTAAAATTCTGCTCAAAATTTTGTGTATCACCGTTCGAGTAATGCTTTTCTTTTGCAGAAATGGATCACAGCAGTATTAAGCGTCCATATTTTAAACAAATCAAAATACATTTTAATGCCTCAAAACAGATCAATTTCTAACACGGTATATTCGTGAGACAACTCGGAAGTCGCGTCACGGATTCCATGTAATGCCGCATGAGCTTTGTTTCTTCCTGATTACTAAAGTCTATCATCTAATGAAATATCTAAGTTTTGTAAGAAAAGATGAGGAAACTATTGCGTTGTCGGATTGATCTTTAAGTTGCTACGCTCATATCCATTCAAACTCCGAGCATCATAAGCTTAACAACTAATACGCTAATATATTTTAAATTTATGTTTGTAATTATTATGTGGATTATATTAATCTACTCCGTACATTTAGCGTTGGGTGTATACCCTATGTGTATGCAGATATTAATTCAGCATTGAAATTGTAATTATATTAGGTTATGTGGTATACCGTAGGAATCCTATTCAGCCACCAAACATAAAGTTTTAGCAATTGCCGATATGGCGCAAATAGTGTGCCTTCACCTTGATTTGTTATGCAATCAAAAACAAAATCAACAATAAAGGGAAACCCGACCCGAGTTTCGAAGACTGGCTCTATGGGTGAGAGTCACGGACACAAATCAACCATTTGACTACCAGAACATTGAGAGCAATTTGGTTACAATTATTTATATAGCTCTTGTGAAACATGCTAATATGAGATGTAAGGTCACTTATTGGTGAAGCATACAAAATAACTGTCGAAAACGTGTTCAGCGACCTAAAATGATCTTTTATACGAATTTTTAGCTAAAATCTAAAGGCGTGTTCACACGCTCAAATTTTTGCTCACATTTTGAGCTCAATATTTGAGCTCAAAAATTGATCAAAATTTGACGGTGATTTTTAAATGAAAATTCCAATATTTCAAAATTTGAGATCAAAATTTGAGCTCAAACTATTTCAAGCAATACATCTCGTTATTTATTGACTACAGGAATATTCATGAGCAATACGTTATTTGTGCGTACTTACTTCGTTCAGTTACATTGCTCATGAATATTCCTGTAGTCAATAAATAACGAGATGTTAATTCTTGAAATAGTTTGAGCTCAAATTTTGATCTCAAATTTTTGAAATATAGCAATCTTCCTTTAAAAATCACCGTCAAATTTTGATCAATTTTTGAGCTCAAATATTGAGCTCAAAAATGTGAGCAAAAATTTGAGCGTGTGAACACGCCTTAGATTTTAGCTAAAAATTCAGTATGAAGATCATTTACATAAAACACGTTTTCGACAGTTATTTTGTATGCTTCACAATAAGTGACCTTACATCTCATATTAGCATGTTTCACAAGAGCTATATAAATAATTGTAACCAATTGCTCTCAATGTTCTGGTAGTCAAATGGTTGATTTGTGTCCGTGACTCTCACCCATAGAGCCAGTCTTCGAAACTTGGGTCGGGTTTCCCTTTATTGTTGATTTTGTTTTTGATTGCATAACAAATCAAGGTGAAGGCACACTATTTGCGCCATATCGGCAATTGCTAAAATTTTATGTTTGGTGGCTGAATAGAATTCCTAGGTCTTCCGCATAACCTAATATAATTACAATTTCAATGCTGAATTAATATCTGCATACACATAGGGTATACACCCAACGCTAAATGTACGGAGTAGATTAATATAATCCACATAATAATTACAAACATAAATTTAAAATATATTAGCGTATTAGTTGTTAAGCTTATGATGCTCGGAGTTTGAATGGATATGAGCGTAGCAACTTAAAGATCAATCCGACAACGCAATTAAGCTTTCCTACATCTTTTCTTACAAAACTTAGATATTTCATTAGATGATAGACTTTAGTAATCAGGAAGAAACAAAGCTCATGCGGCATTACATGGAATCCGTGACGCGACTTCCGAGTTGTCTAGCGAATATACCGTGTTAGAAATTGATCTGTTTAGAGGCATTAAAATGTATTTTGATTTGTTTAAAATATGGACGCTTAATACTGCTGTGATCCATTTCCGAAAAGAAAAGCATTACTCGAACGGTGATACACAAAATTTTGAGCAGAATTTAACTTTTCGACACCCAAGCTTGTTCCCATGCGATTTAGGTCTTATCCTGTCATTAAAATATGCAAGGATTATGCATGGCATTTGGTAACACAACGTGCTTTAAGCTCCTAATCCTGAGGCAAAAACAAACCTAGAATCAGTGCTGATTTGGCTGCTGTATCAAAATTAAAAAAATAAAGTTTTATATTTTTTGTAAGAGCCAACTCTGAAAAATGTTAACAATTATTATACAACATCAGTGTCCATACGGTGGGTATGATGTTACCGCCTGAGCTATATTCACCCATTCGCTGAGGCCGCCCTCTCCAAATTGTCACACTAAATCGCCACTAACATCGAGCGCCGAAAGCACTCGGAAAATATTGCAAAAATTAGCCAAACAGGGCGAAAATTCGGGGGAAAATTTGCAAAAATGGAGAAAAATAGGAAAACATTTTATCCATGCCTTCAGAAAATTGGCAAAAATTGTTCAAAATTTCTGCAAAATTGACAAAAATTATCGATTGAAATTTAGAGGTTGAAATATATAGCCCCAACCCAATCGTTCACGCGGACCTCTTTCTACGGGTACAATCTATCCCTACCTGAACTGACGAATCCAGAGAATCTATATTACATATATACGTATAACTTTCAATAATTTGTTATAGGATGCAACAATTGCAACTAGCTACAATTAGCGGAGTTCCACAGCCGTCAATCGGCGATTCAACCACACAATTAGCGATTGCAAAGGCGCCGCCTGGCAATTATAGCTGCAGTTCGACGGAGACACTGAGTATCGTACACTATTGTTATATTTGCAATACACAACTAAATTCAACTAAGCAAGCGACGCTGCATTGCAGTGGCAAGCGTCATTCGAAACGAGTTGGGCTTTTGAAGCAAGCAGCAGCCCGACAATCCTACCTTCAGCAGCAAAAATTTTGTATAACACTTCCATCGTCACAAACACAGCCGCCTCCCATTCTTCAACAACTACAACAACAACAGCAACAACAACATCAACAGGAACAACAACAGCAACAACAACAGCAACTGCAACAACAACAGCAACAACAGCAGTTTTACAATCTTATGCCAGAAAGTAAGCTGTTTTTTGTTTGATTTTACAATTCCTAAGTGCATTTGTATATTTTCAAAAAGCTTAAGTGAGTTTCTTGTACATTTTTGAAATCCTTATTAAGAATCGCCAAATTTTATAGTTAAATAATGAACGAGAGTTTAATGTTTGCGTTTAGCTTTTGTAAACGAGTGAGTGGTAAATGAAGTGAAGTAAGTCCATAATACATTTTTGGCTGTGGATAAGGCTGATTTATGGTTGAAAATTGAAGGCTTAATTTTTATCTACAATAACCATGGCTCTATTTATTTCAAAATTTTACAACGGCGACCTATTCTAAAATGTTTTTGATGGCTTTATGTCTTTCATTTTAAAGGAAAATAAATATTGAGCGCCAGAAAATGACCAACTCCCCTACCGGACAATGCGCAATTACATCACAGAATTATCCGACTTACACCATGAAAAATTAATGTATTCGGAAACATAAATGTGTTTTTATTTTTACTACGTTTTTGGTTCTAAGGCTTCATAAAGCCTGTTGGTATATCTCATAAAAATGCCAAAATCTAGTTTCTTTACGGGATTTGGAGTACTATGGTCATTCGCCGTGTGGTAATTTTTTGATCGAAAGCTATATTCAGCAGCCATGAAGGTTACCTCCCTGTTAATACTTTAATACTTGTAAATGGCACACATATATGTCTAGATACCGTCTAATGATTGAGTGATAACCATGATTCGAACACAATAATATCATAATTATACGGATAAGGACAATCATGGATCCAAAAACACTAGCAAAAAACAAATCCGAAGATATCGATTATTTGAATTATGCGTTATTTGTTGCAGAAAAAATGATGAAAATATATTCTTAGTTACTGGACATTAGCCGAAGGCACTATCATATTAGCTAATATTGATGTAATATGAACATAGTTTTAATATCAGCTCCGTGGAAAACGATCGCTGTGTCATCGGAAAGGACCTGAAAATCGCTAAAATTTATAACTAAACTTGCCACAAAACTAAATTATCGGAAAATATTAAAAACTACACTAGACGAGAATACCCGAGTATCTAATGAAATGACAAATTAGAGACTTCACCTTACCTGCAAATTCGTACAAGTGGTGTCGAAAATCCTGGATGAGCTGTTAAAAATTTTCAATTTATAATGATGGTCCAACAGTTCTCGTTCAGGAACGGAAGTTTATGAAGTGAAATGTATGATTACGTAACGCAGAGAACCTAAAGTAGCATTGCATTAAACAGTCACTTCAGTAAAACTGGTTAATCCGTCCCACATGTACTCTTGTCACAAATAAAATTATAATGTTTACATAACGTGAAATGATGATTTAACAGTAGAAATATGATGTGGTTTAGAGTTATTTACTTCTGAATTTTTTGAGATTTTTCTTAGATGGCTCTGACCAATGAGGACATTAATTTTAGATGCATCTCTGGCACCACAAACGGCTTCAATACATTCAATGGTATTCCATCACCTGAATTCCCTCCAGTTGATGGCAATAATAATGTTGGTACAATACTTCAAATCAGTATCGTACAAATCATGGCAATATTGTAAACCAAAACAGCATAGTTTCGTCGCAAAATAATCAGTATACAGCTCCTTCCTTCACGGCTGGCTTAACCGGTTCAGATATGGCATTTCCATCGTCCTGGCTGTTCAACATCGTTACTCCCAAATGTTTTCGCAAAACGAATTTAATCCTTCAGTACATCAACCGATTATTACTGGTCAGCAAGTGTATTTGGACAGTAGTAAGACTATTGGGTCAGCCTCACCAGGACGGGTAGAATCGGGCGAAGCATCACAGTGCACTAAATCAACAACGCGAGCTCTTTCTCAGCGGTTACAGCAGTCGATGGTGAAAAGCATATAATATGTCCGTCAGATTTGATGACGACGTTATATATTAACGACGATAATATGTTAAAGACTTTCTGGTTTGACAAACGACAGTTGTTCCTTGCAAACAAGTTACAATAAGAATTTCCCCGTTCAAAGCAACACCAGCTGGGCGTCGAGTCGACACTATGGGCCATCGATCGCTGCAGTCGGGCAACCAAATAGTGGGACATCACAATCGACTGCTGCTGTGGTTCCAAATACTGTGTTTGGGCCATTCTACGGTATCATCGATTCGACCAAGCCCACCACCATATACAACGTGTTCGTCGTCACATATTAGCTCAAACATCGTATCGGAAACATCGGAAACCTCAAAACTTGCAGTGGATCCGGGCATATCCAAAATGAACAACGACATTCACTGCAAACGGCGAGTGGCACCAAGCAGCACAAATGTATCGTTTGCGGTCGTCGCTATGTAAATTCGGCTGCGCTGCATGTGCACTTTGGCGTCTGCCGACATTATCGCAGCCAGTATCAGCAACAAAAGCAACGATTTCAACAACAACAGCAGCAACAGCAACCACAGCTACAACAATTTGGAAGATGGTCAGTATCAAAAAGGCGTTAGCGGCAACACAGCCCGTCGGCTTTGCGAACGATAAAATTCGTGGAAAACTGCAGTAGCTGCAAACTAAATGATAACACGTCTCTTCACTCATCAAAAGTAAGAGTAATATTTTCTGTGCTAACTGCCGCCTTCGATCCAATTATTCCAGTACCATACGCGTTTAAAAATAGCAGTTCGATTTTTTTAAATTAGACCAAAAGTTGATATAATCATCTGTGACAAAATCTTCAAACTGGGTCCAAACAGAATGAAACAACAACTCAAACGAAAAGACTACACAACCCCACGCAAAATCGAATTACACATGTTTGTGTTTGTTTTATGATACACAGCTGTTGGGCTATGACTTTGTTTTTAGTGGAGTAACTTCACTGCGGTCATAATTGAAGTACTGTCATAATGTCACGCGGCGAACGTATGAATGTATCTACCTATTCAAGGTGAAACAAGACGCAGTAGTACCGTTTGTTCTTGTCTAAGACAAAATGTGTAATTTTCCCAGTGTCGGGTATCAGTTTATTCAACGATTCTAGAGACAATTATATATTTTTGGAGCGATATAGCGGTATATAAAGTTTCAGGTATGACTGTATCGTCAGTTTCACTGCTGTCTTTTGACAATACATTCTGAAAATTCGTTTTATGCTAGTTTTCGCTTTTTCAGTTGCTTTTTTATGCGTCTGAGTTCACGGATGTTAGGTGAAACGGATTCGATATTCACTGTTGTGTTGAATACTCTCCTTTTACAATCTCTGAAAATCTGTTTAATTATCAATTTATTTCGGGCTGAGCCATTTCAGCAAATTGCTAACCCAGCAGGTATCTGAGTAACCACAAGCATACCTTGGGAACGATTGTGTATGCCTTTCTGGTCTTGTCTTCGTCTCATGGACCTAGCTGACTTGATAATCATGTTCTTTTTTTTCTTTCAAAACAATGCCTGATTTTTAATGTTTCCCTGTCAAGTCGGGAACGAGTGCGTTTTTCACGCTGGGTATCTGCAAAATGGAAATCGGCTGAATTATAGTTTCTGGGTTTTGGATAATTTTAAGATAATTGTTGTTGACAGGAAAATTAACCATTTCCGGTAGATTTTGTAAATTCCACTATTCTGACGCTGGACAAGTATTTGCTAAAAGCAAAGTTAAAACAAAGTCAAGCCGGAATAGAGGAATGATTCTAAACCTATACAACTAATTTATGAAGTAGTTTTTACTCATATATAACAGCAATTTGGTTTGACCAAATATAGTGCATTCAGACATCCGAACTCCATTAAAACGCCAAAGTGACACAAAACCATTTCCATGTTCACTTTGTTTTCCTACTTGGTATGGTTGTGATGTCGCTTCTAAGGTATTCAATGCCTAAGTTGGCATGTAACTGAGTTTAAATACTTTTCGTGTAATAGCTGTTTTAGGCAACGGTGACATTTTACAAAGAAAAAGAAACTGACCTCTTTGCCCGAGTTTCAAAACAGTGCACTGGCTCCAAAATACTCATTTCAGACTAAGACATTGAAATTTAAACTTAAACTATTATAGCATTCGTGGGGTGAGATGATGAAGTCGGGTTTTTCGTTAGTTATCCCTACCCCGACCTGCCAAAATGAAGGTGATGTCATCCTACTCAGTTTTTGTTACAAATTCGAACTAATTTGTTTAATTGGTTTTGTTCGAATTTGGAAGAAAGAACTTTGGAAATGCAGGACCAAAGTTGGTCGTGGGGGTGAGGGAGGGATACGACAAATGTAGAAACTTGAAAATAGGGTCAACTAAATGTCAACTCGCTCGCGTCATCGTACATCGTACCAATGCAAAGCAGTACAACATGAGTGGTACTCTCTTGTTCCAGTATTCGACACGAACTCTTGATAACATAATATATTTTTTCGTGATTTTATAGACAATGAAAATTAGGGTTTTGATTTTCAGTTTCGTTCAACCAGCCTCATTATCAACCCAAAAACGAAGAAAATTTTAATATTTTAAATGGAAACCATAGTACAACAACGGGTAAACGGCTGTCGAACAACGACGATCCGTGTTACGATGGCAATCAGATTGTTGCTAATCTTACGGACGGTATCATTCGCCGGAGCAGACAACAACCTACCAATATTAATAGCAATTATTGCTGCTCGGTGTGCCATATTATTACGGCAAGTTCGGTGGTGCCACAAGAATGTAGCAACGACATGGCTGGCGATGACATTGCAGACGATTCGACGACCACAATTCGCAGTGACGGTGGGTTTCAATTTCGATTGCAAATTGTGCCCGACCCATGTCACCTTTAGAGGATCGTAGGGCATATCGTTAGAAAAAAGAACAGCTTAGTGCCAAGGATTCGGACAGTAATAGCGCTTCAATGTAAGGTTACAATTACTCTAAATGAAGTTGCGAAGCTTTGCATAAGTATTTGTTCTAAGTCTATAATTCGTGAACGACACAGTATACATTGTAGGTTACCTGCACTTGCACTTACCTTTTAGAAAATTGCTTTTACAGCAGATTTCCAACCGCTCTCATTTCGATATTTTGCTATGTCGTAGTTGTCGGAAACTGAGCTGCCATTTGACGACAAAGAACCATATTCTAGAACGTTTAACTTCGCTCCAGTAGGTGATGCTTAGGTTTCCAGTAGATATATTTAATTCATTTTTAACACATATATTATATGGTTGACTGATTTGAGTGACGATTATCTTTTTAATATTTTGGGAAACCCCATAGGGAATACGCCACTTACAATTTTAATTGCATTAATTCAATCCCACATCTACGGGTCTTCCTTTTTCTTATTACTGTTTACGGTCGCTTAGGCATAGTTTGGCAATGATTAGAAAGCATTTTAGCAAAAATTGAAACAAATCAAGAAAATAACCAAAATTAAAATAAATTTACAAAAGTTATAAAAATTACGATATTCCACCCCTACGCCTACCCCTTACTTCTTGCCCATCCCCTTTCGGTGTCCGCAAGCCTGCCTCTCGGCACAGGGTGCTTATTCCTTGGAACCCGAGCAAGTATGCTTATCGTGCAGTTCTGATTGATTAGCCGTAGCGATGTATATAAGTATCAATGCTTATGCCTCGTACTGGGTATCCAATAATTATTGGTGACGCTATACCTTACTGTTCCAGCGAAGCAGCTAATTTTCTGTCTTAAATTAATGACCCGGTGAAAAATGTAACCTTATTTTTGAACATATAACTTTGGTAATAAGATCATAATTTATCTGCCATAATATGAAAAGGTTGCTAATGTGAAGAAGCCACTGTTACGCTACGCAAAAACACATAATCTTAATATATATACGAATTATCAACATATTTATTGTTATATTTTAGGTCAATCTACGCCAAGCAACGGTGATTTAGGATATCAAAGTGGTTCGGCGTGGCTTAGTTCTGCTCTTCCGTTAGGCGGTTACAGGGTTTCAACAAAGTCTGCGAGATCACAAATTTCATCAATATCTAGTCTTGACCAAACAGGGAACGATAACCAACAATTATATTACTGTCAATTGTGCAAAATTGTACTCAAGTCATCACTTCATGCCCGGCAGGTGAGCAATTACCACGAGGGCGTGCTCGCAATGAGTTCGATCCGGTCAGATCCAATTTGCACATGTGTTGCGTAAAAAGTGATCATATTTTACCTGATCCGAACCGATTTGCACGTGTATTGCGTAAAGAGTGTTCATATTGCACCCAATCCGATTCGATTTGCACACGTATTGCGTATAGAGTATTAATACTGCACTCGACCTGATCCGACTTGCACATGTATTGAGTAAGAGTAATCATATTGCACCCGATTTGATTCGATTTGCACATGTATTGCATAAAAGGTGTTCATATTACACCCGATCCGATCAGATTTGCACATGTATTGCGCAAAGAGTATTCATATTGCATCCGATCCGATCCAAATTACACATGTATTACGCTAAGAGTGTTGATATTGCAACCGATCTGATCCGGTGAGCACATGTATTGCGCAAAAAGTATTCATATGAAACCGATGCGATCAGGATTCTATCTGATCGGATTTGCACATATGTTGTGTAAAGAGTATTCATGTTGCGCCTGATCCGATACAAAATGCACATGTATGACACAAAGAGTATTGACAATGCACCCGATCTGATCCGATTTTCACATGTATTGCCTAAAAAGTGTTCATATTGCACCCGCTCAGATTCGTTCGTGTACCTATTGCATATAGAATGTCCACATTGCATCCGATCTGATTTGATTTGCCCGTGTATTACATATAGGGCACTAAACCTGATCCTATCTGATAAGGCATTCTCAATTTTATAGCATCGAATCGAAATCGATTGATATAGTACGAAGAATACATATATACCAACAAACGTATTATGTTGTAGATGCACAGTTTGGCCTTGACCAATCCGATCGGGTGCAATGTGAACATTGCTTAAAAGGAGCCACAGTGTTGTTTGTAGATTCAATTTAAACACGGCTTAAGTGGAGCCAGAGTGTTGTTTGTAGATTCACTTTAGGGAATTGTTTATTGTCACATCCGTCATGCTGTGACACTGTTGCAATAATACAACTAATTGTGGAAAGAAATGGCCTATCAAACACCTGCAAAGAGATGCTATTCGCGAAGATGCTTAATTTTACGGAAATGTAGCTGATATAATTTAGATTTGCCTTACATTGAAGATCTATCATTGCTTTCAATGAACAATTTGATCACAAAGGCTCAAATGAAAAATATGTCATATGTTTGATTGCAAAACAGTATTTTCCGGTTGCACCCGAAAGATTTTTTAGGAAACTGGGGTACCAAAATTTAGTTAATTTTTAATTATTTTAAAGTGCCTATGACCGCTGTATAAACTAGTCATAGCCATACAAGATCTGTCGACATACGGGTTAGAGACGGTCCGCCCCAATTTTTGATGTAACTTTTAACTTATTTTTACCAATTTGTGCCCAATTTACCCTAATTTTTGAAAATTTTTCAAAATTGCCGGTCGCTTTCGGTACCTGGGAGAGGTTAAATATATGCAGTGGGGTCTGATCTTTAGCCGGCAAAACCCCTACCCCACCATTGACAACTATGGGCTAGATGGTTACGACAAAGATATACCGGGGAGTAGCTATTAACCATTTCTCCCAATTTCTCCTCATAACTTTCCCACTGACCCCAATTTTTTTCCTTATAGTTTTCCAAACTTTTTCGTTTTTTACAATTTTTTTAATAAATATATAATTTTGTATTTTGGGTGGAGCTGGTTGTCTTAGGGGGTCCGACTTTATGGGGCAACATCTTACGCAAGATATCAACACGTATAACATTTATATAAATACATACACATATATACACATTTATTTCGTGATTATATTTAAGTTCTATGTTTGGACATGGATTTTCGGCCAAAATATGTCTCTTAAGGATCACTGCTTTTATTGATTACATTAACTGTTTTCGTAAACCCAATCTGTGTAATACAAGTAATAGCTGTAGCACAGCTTCGGTACGCACGGTTGTAACGAGTTCAGAGGTGTTCGTCAGCACGAGTTCGAACGAGCTAAACAACACAACCGTGCGTACAAATCACTAGACGCACGCCCGGCTATGCTACAACTGACTTGTAATACAGCTAATTTAGCTAAACGAGCGTTATGTCTTTTTGATGCGCGATTTTAACTATATAAACTGTGTTACAATACATATTTATTTTGTTACTAATGATTGTAGCACATCAGTTGCAAAGATCATCATGATCTGCTAAAAGACGCAGGTCAGCAACACACAGTAGGACGTCGACGGAGCCAACTTTCGTGCGGAAAGGTACGCGTTTTGAGTCTGGCGATGATATATGTTTGCAAATAAGTAATAATCATATTTCGTATAACCAAGATTTCATGATGAACCCTTGAAGAAGAGTGTGACATTCATGCCATACTACGTTATACAAGCTGAGGGATGACGCGGTCAAGTTTTCGGGGGGCGTATTTGCAATTTTTGTCACGTTGCCCGAATTCTCGTCCTGCCCCCCCCCCCCGACGGCTTGTCCTATGTTTCCAACTTTTGTTCTGCCCCCTACCCCACCAGATTTGTCCCAAATTCGAATAAAGATCCAAAGAAACTGTCGAATTTATTTTAATTTTTTCTTCGAATTGAACAAATAGGTTTTAGAAAGACCAGAGCAAAAAGAATTGAAAAACGTAGCAAAAATGGGCTAACGGTGCCGCCCCCCGCCAAAAAGTGGTATCAATGACACAAAGAAAATGGACGGCGTGAGCGTGCTTGTAATGGCGCATGGCACGGGTGTCATTCTCTTCTCCGAGAGTTCATCAAACATGATCTGAAAACACACGTCATTCAGTTGTTTCCGTCAGTAGTATAGTCCGAACAGGACAATCATTGCTCCATCATGGTTTAAGAGCTTAAAAGAGGTAGCCAATTCCTTACTGTAAGAGTTTGGGAAACTTTTAGGGGTTGTTTATTTTCTTTTCTTTTGTATGGCTATATTATGCATATGATAACACATATCACATGAATTTTATTTAATTAAATATATAAGCAAACACCCTTTACATGATGCAAATTTAACTCAGCTCCATATAAATCTCTAAGATATGATTTATTCACATATTGTTTAATATAAACTATAAAGTTAACTTTCACTGTGGCCAAATGCCTTCTGTACTGAAAACGAAAAATAGTACACATATCGGTTAGATAGAAACCGAACCGGTCGGAAACAATTATTTTTAAGCAACAAATACGTTAAATCATTCACTGCATTGTTATCCTAATACTACGCATATATTATAATTCAGAAAGCTTTGTTCGCTTTTACTAATTTTTTCATTCATATTAAATAAGTTCCTAAATTTAGCCTTACGTAGCACATTTCGATGCTTTTGATAAGTCTTTCAAGTAAATTCTCTTCATGCTTCAGCCATTCAAAATCTAACTAAATAAGATTTTGAGGGTCACCATGCCATAAAACCTTTCCATTCTAATTTAAACTGTCCCGTTGGTTGTAATCTTCGATTGCTATAAATATGGCTATTTCTGTTTTAAAAAGTTCTCGGATAAATGGACTCCCACTGTATTCAAAAGAGGCCCTGTAGGTGCCAAAATACAACATATCGGTATTTATTTGCATCATCTGGAAATTACTTTAACCCGTTTACTTTTATTATTAAAGTTACTTTATTTTTATGGTTTCTTGTCGCTGGGGAAATCTTACCTGTGTAAGTTCTGCGCATTATACAACAATATCCCTAACTAAGGAGCATACTGGAATTTATAAAGTAATGTAAATTATATTACCTCTTGTACTTGCATGTAAAATGCAAAATTTCCATTAGTTACTAGGTTTCTTTTATATCATAAGGGAGCTAACTCAGGTTCCGGCGGCAGTGGCGTCTTTCCAAGGGAATCGAAAAAATTTTCAGTGATGTGGTTAAAATGGATATTTTCTGAACCAGCTCATCGAGCTGTATTGATATGTACCAAAATTTTTTCTGTATTTTCAAAATTGACGAAATTCCGGTGGGGGATAGCCGAAAAGACCCTTAAGGTGACCCTATCAAACATCCTTTTTTGTAATAACCCATATCGAATCGCACAGTCTTGTTGCGGAAAATAGGCAGAATTCCATTTGGTTTTTCGCTAAACGGAATCGGCAAAATCAATTCCGAGTGCCAGTATTTCGGCGTTTTTAATTTGCAGAAATTTGGTTCCCTAATGGCAGATCATTTGAATTAGGATTATTCAGTGTAAGCGAACAAATTTAATGCAAACCTGACGTCACAAGCAAATTGATCCTGTAGTTGAGCTATTGGTGTTCGGGAACGTCATTTTAATTCGAAGTCAACTATTTTTCGTTTTGAAAAATTTGGGCTATTTTACGTGAGCATGACACTACGAAACGGTTGTGAGAGGGTCGTATTAAGATTGGCTAAAGACTATAGCTGCCTAATAAGAATTAACAGAAATTAATTTACTATTGTTCGTCAATTAAATGGCTCCTTTTGCGTAATAATATAAAATGTGAATTTACCTGATTACGATGGCCAAAATAAAAATTTAAAACTTCAATATGTTAAAAACGAATGGAGGGTGTTAAATTTTCAGGGAAGGATGTATGCTCTTGTAGTATTGGTCATTTATCGTGCTTTACCAGTACGAGTGGTGTCCTGTAACACCATACCATTACTACGCAGGTGGTGTCGGTACATTATTTATGTCAAAATCAAGCATCATTGTAGTCGCAGTAGTTTGCATGGAACTGTCGCCTGTTTGTATATAAATATTTCAGAGAAATCTTATTAAGATCACCGCATCTGATAAACAGTTATCACAATACAATGCTGACCACAATGATCATCATCAAACGTCATCAAGCGACGATGAGTCAAGATCACGAGAAAACTGTCTTGTGATTAGTTCACCGGGCGTTGCGTTTGCGAAATCACGATACGAGCCTGATCATCATCAAACTTCGTCGACTGATTTGGAGCAAGAACAGCAAATCGAAGAGCATTTGACAATTGATACTACTACTGCTGCTGGTGCACCTGCAATGAAAAGTATTGCGACTCAGTCTGATGTCAGTGGAGCGGATTATGATGAATAAATTTATAAAAATAGCTGATTCATTTTCGACATAGATATTTATAAATAAATAAATAAATATAATGATATAGAGATGACTGTGCGTTCGATACTATCATCGTATTAGTTACTCCTCATAACATTTAACTAGTGAAGCTGGCTTGCGAGCCAGAATTCAGTGTCAGTAAACAATCCCCCGAAGTCTGTTGCAGAAAGCACACACAAACAAAGCCTACACACAGTACGCAGGTGCAGCATTATATAAACCGTGAGTGATGAGTCGTAGGTACGCCCGCCTCTTTTGATAGCCAACGTATGCAGTAGACAAAACATCATACAACGAGTACAAAAACAATGAACTAACAATTTAATAATTCAATAAAACCCTAAATTGACCGTGAAAAGAACGTTAAAGAATTCAAACCGACACTTGAGAAGTCAAGCTCGCTGGCGAGCCAGAAATCGAGTGGTGAGAACAATCCCCCGAAGTCTATTGTAGAAAGCACACACAAACAAAGCCTACACACAGTACGCAGGTGCAGTATTATATAAACAGTGAGTGATGAGTCATAGTTACGCCCGCCTCTTTTGATGGCCAACGTATGCAGTAGACAAAACATCATACAACGAGTACAAAAACAATGAACTAACAATTTAATATTTCAATAAATCCCTAAATTGACTGTGAAAAGAACCCTAAAGAATTCAAACCGACACTTGAGAAAAATCTCATTTTTCATACGAAGTATGAAGCAGAAATGTGAAAAATATTTGCCACACAATATTTTTGACAATCGCAATCAGCTTGTTGGCCCAGAAAACCCCATATCCGACACTAAAACCAACAATAAGCACACATTTAGGTGCATTTCCCACGACTTTTCACCGAATATGAAATTTGGCGCCATCTATAAGCTTATAGACTCCAGATTGGGAAGTAGTTGAAAAACTTGTTATATATCATTGGAAAGCCATGGTAAAGATACATGGAATAGGCCTTTTATTTTGCGCGTATCTCCTTCACTTATTCAGAAAAGTTGCAAAAACTAGAGGGGTGTCCGAAAAATGGGCCAAAATGACGTCATTTTGCCCCATAACTTTTACCACGGGAAAAAATTAAAAAAT